>JANHGO010001657.1:0-33235 GCA_024606505.1 Aquila spilogaster
AACTCTTTAACTCCCAGTACCTTAAATGATGTTATGATGTGGAATACTGATAACAAATGTCATAAAACCATGACAAATTGTCTCAACATGAGCTGAAAGTGAGCTGAAAAGCAGTTTTACAGATTTGCATAAATATTTCTGATTGGCAGTTCTTTTTGTAATGTTGATCTACCTATATATTTTGTTCCATGCTTTGCCTCCACATTAATGTATCACAAATGTTAGAACATCCTCATTTTTGATTAAAAACAGGTTAGAAAATCTTGTATTTCAGTTAATATTCCTGGAGTGTGAGAAAAATTCTCACTTTGATATCATTAGCATGCTACTTTCACAAGGAAGAATGCTTTACACAACAGTGATTTTAATGGATAACCCATGCCATGAGTAGTGCTGCTATAAAGAAGTTGGCCTTAGAAAGGGGAATAATCACTCAAGGAAGATGTGCATCTATAAAGTCCTTTTAACAAGAATGCTCATGTTAGCAAAATATTATTTTGTTATTATCTTTTATAACCCCTTTCTTGTTGCAGCTACTTTACAGTCTCCTTGTGATTCCAAAAATAGTACAAGCTCTTTTATTAGCCAATTAGAATAATCTTAAAGTAGATATTTCTAGTGCATAATATTGGAGATCTGCATCATTTTCTGTACCTCTTTCCTTATTTGCTGCTATACTTTCCCATCCCTGCAAGCACTTGAGAGGAATTCACACCAGCTACCTTGGGGCCAAGGCTGTCTATCAAGGTGATATAGGCAGGCATGCGCCTCAAGGGGTGAATTCACTACCCTATTATTAGTATTTAGCAAACTTAGCTTAGGTGCTCTGAATTATTCTTTGGAAGAACCAGCATCTCTACCAACCTGATAGAGAACATCAGGTCCTAGATTAGGTCCCTCAAGTACACAGAAAGCCTACACGCTATCTTCTCCCATGCACACCTGGTGTAGCACTTTGTGCTGAGTGTACAGTAGATTAAAATTTTGACTAAACTCTTATTTTTTTTTTACCCCTTCATCACACAGCTCTGCCCTGCCCATACATTTACACACATGTGGATGCACATGCACTCTCTACTACAACCAGTTAACTGACTGCATTTGCTTATGAGTCTGCACAGTATGTTGACAAAAAAAAAAAACAGAGGCTGTTTCTTCAGCTTGCTTATACATTAAGATGAATATAATTATAAACAGAAAAGTTGTAAAATAGAGTTAATAAAATTCATCCTTATAAGGACTATTTACCGTCATAATGGTGATCAAGTCTCTGTTTTTCAAGAGCTGACAGGTACTAATGGAGAATGCAAGAACAGTTTTTTTTCATACCCTCTTTTTGTCACTGTTCATATCTTTTCACCACTTTGGGTCCTACTTGTATTACTTCCTTGAAATGCCTTGGTACTAACAAAAGGTAGCTAGAACTGTTGCTTATCTGATATTTGTTGTATTAGCTTGCCTTGAGTTGCTGCTCTAAGGAATATAATTTATACAGCTATAAACTAAGTGACATAAGCAGCAACAATTTCTTGCTAGATAGCTTCTAATAAACAGTGCGTATTTCTGGACAGAATTGCTCCTTCTGATCCTTTCATATGTCAGTAAGTCTTAATGAATCTTCTTGGTTGTAGTTAGTGATCTATTTGGTGACAAGGCAATGTCTAGTCAAACAAATCTGCCTACATTTTGCTGGACTATTGTTTTTTTCCTGTAAGTAACAGGTTAAAAATGTAGGGGAAATATAATGTCTGTTGCGCCAAAACAGGAGAAAAAGATGCAGAGAAGCTTCCAAGCAATGCTGCCTGTGCTTGGGAAAGGAATCTTTAGTGAAAGAAAATCTGTTTACATAAATGAATAGGATGATAGAAAGGCTTAATCATTTCAAGAAGAGTAGTTAAGAAAATATGAACTTAATTTTGATATAGTAACAGAACCATTGTGAGATGTGGGGATGAAGGAGTGGGGAGAGGAAAATGAAAGGAGACAGAGCCCCATCAGAGACAGGACTGATTCTGAATTTTAAAACTTTACTTTCACAGAGGTGTGTTTTTTTCCAGTTTCTTTTCTATACTGCTCTGAAATCTAAAAGGTCGAAATGAATGACTGTTTTTCAGGGATTCATAGTCCATGCCAGTCTGAAGCATTTAATTTCTTATATTTATCCATACACAGGAAATGGGTGAGTACACTTTACAGACAAATAAATATACAGAGGAAAAAAAAAGTATGTCTCAGAGTTGTGTAAAGATGTTGTATTTGGCATCAAATTCATATTTGAAGCAGTTATATATCAGGTATTGCAGGTGTACTGAAATGCATATGTGATGATACACAATATGTCTTGGAGTTTGGGGACTTTAACAAGAAAACTCATATACCTCTGTAGCTTGAAATGGTAAACTGGACATAATGGAGACAATGTTAGTACACGTAACTTAGGCACAGACAGAGACTTAGGTCAGAGATTGATGAGTATAAGCAGTTGGTTTTGTGTCTGCTTTCAGCACAATGTTATGACAAGGGAGACAGCAGCTTAAGCAAATATGCCTGAGTGAAGTCATAGCTCTGAACGTGTGTCTTGTGAGTTTTTAAAATAGAATCCTGGTGAGTTGAATAGAATAATATTCTCCTACACTGCATGGGTGGTACTCAGGACTTCAGGAGAATGGATGATAAATCTGATATTAATGGAAGTGTATTAGAAACAGATAAGAATTTATCTTCATGCATGTGTCACAGGTGAATTTGTCTTTAGCTGTCCTATGAGCCGAGTAAATGATAAATGGTTCATATTTATGTCACTGAATTAAATGGGAAAAGGTCATTCATGCTGCCACTTTCTACTATTATTACCGATGCTAGCCTGCTAATCTAGGAGAAAGACAAATGAGTGGAGAGAAAAGGAAAAATTAAATTGGGAGTGGAAGGCAAAGGACCCTGCTGGGAACACAGACATACAGAAGTCCTTTTCAGAGCTGATATGAGCTCCAGGGCTGAGTATAGAAGATGGGTGTTCACTGCTGGAGCTGGCTCACTGGGAAGCTGGTTGGTTCTGACCGCTATTGAGAAGTATTGAAGCAGCACCCTATGGAGCTGAGAGTTCTGTGCCATGTGTCCATTGGTGGAGAAATACCCTTTGTTGCTATTCATTCCATTCACCTGTGGCTTAGTCACCTAAGAGAGAAGTCAGCTGTGCCATTTGAGCAGTGTTCATGGAAAAAATAGTTCTGGCTTATATGCTCCAACAGCAAGCAGGTGCAGTTCAAGTTTATTTTGTAAATAACATAAAAATACTCTTGCTCTAGTAACTTTAAAGTTTATATTATAATGCTTTAATATAATGTTTTATATTACAAAATCACAGAATTGTAGGGATTGGGAGAGATCTCTGGAGATCATCTAGTCCAGCTTCCTGCTAAGGCAAGTTCCCTAGAAAAGGTTGCAAGGAAAGTGTCCAAGCAGGTCAAGAATGGAAGAAAGAAAGGAAGAAGAGCCCCAGTGTCCCTGTATGTGAAAAGGAGGAGTTACATACAGAAATGTACCTGCGCTTAGCTCCTTGTACCACTTTTACCTTTTCTGTTATTTGCTTGGAATTTGTTTTATATGGTACTGAGTCAAGTAGAAGTAACCTCTGTGACTTGTCCAGAGACATGGTATCAGTTGTAATTGGACCTTAAGCCCTAAACTTTTACATTTTCCATTCCAGAAGTGATTTTAATTTCTTATTTAGTAATCAAGTTCAAAGTTTGACATAGGTCTAGGTAACTGAATTTTGACTCATCACTGTTATCAAAAAACTAGATCTAGGCCCCAAGATAATCGTCTTTTTATGAAACAAAAGATTTATTAAAAATATTAAGAAAACTCTCAAGAAAATTCCTTCAGAATGCTACTTTAATACAATACCAAGTTGCTTTTTCAGGAGAAGCAGGAATGATCAAATATAACTTTTATTTCATTTGCTTGCACTCTAAAATGTTGTTTCTATCATCCCTGGCAGTTATCTAAAAAAGCCTTGCAAAGTGATTTTTAAAGCTTTCTTTCTCCTATTATGTTAGTGGTCAAATTCCGATTTCATTCAGTGAGACTTTGAAGCCAGTCTCAACAATAAGAAAAAATGAGTATACTTGGAGTTCTCCATGCGTACTAGTAACACTAGATAAAACTGAATCTGGGCAGTTTGAAAATGGTCATAACATTGTTCTTTCTTGCTCACTCTCTCATCTCCAGTCCTCCCCTGATTCACTGCCCTGTGCAGCCTGAGGCAGAGCCCTTCAGGAACAGAATTAGGGACTGGGGGCAGTGAGCAGAACACTGGCACTCCACACTGAATTGCAGCCTTTCACCTTTAAGTATGCCTTTTTTATTTCTCTGTATGCCTTTTTTATTTCTCTGAACTGCTCCTTCAAGCAATTTCCAGCGCAACTGAAGATACTCTGTTTGAACAGGGATTTTTTTGGGCATCTTTCCAACATGCTCCTTTCGATCTCCCTGAACCATGTTAAGCACAGAATGGAATTTCTGTACATCATTGGCTTGTTTTTACATCCCTGGCATCCCACAGGCAGAATTTAGCTCTTTTTCTCATCTGTTCTTTTCTTTGGCTGTGTCATCCTTTGAATCTACAGGAAGAAAAAGAGGATGTTTTGGTTTATTTATTGCATATCCATCTGATTAGTGTTGCTATGAGCTTACTGCCATCTGCCAGACTAGGAAAAAAACACCAAACAACAACAACAACAAAAACCCTTACAGTAAAAGCTATTTCTTTATGATCTACAGTCTTTCTAAATACAGTTCTGGTACAGTCAGGTGGATGAGTTTCCTTCTGGGTTTCTAAAAGTCAGTAACTTTTTTTTGTTTTCAGTACTTTTCAGTTAGGGTAAGTGTGTTTTCAGTGGATCAGTTTTGAGTTTGTGGAATTAAGACTAAAATTTTTGAAAGCTGCCCCTGTTTTCAGTCACCTAGATCTGTTAAAATTTAAATTTAAAACGTTTGGGGTTTTTTTGGCAGCTATGAAAGTCTTAACTTATGGGAACTCTTGTAATTGCTAGAGTAACAGTCCATGCAATCTTTGTATCTGCCAAGTGATTCAAAGAAATTATTGGTAGCCACAATTATGGTTCTCTTTTCACTGGCAAAAACATTAATGTAGTGGCTTTGCTGTCTTGCCTCAGTTTTTCAGCTGTAAAAAATGTGATACTTCATTGGAAATGTTCTGCTTTCTATACTTTATCTTCTGTTGTACTTTCTTTTCTCTGTCTTATTTATATTTAGAATCATAGTCATAGAATGGTTTGGGTTGGAAGTTCCAACCCCCCTGCTTCAGGAAGGAACTCCTCCCTCTAGACCAGATTGCTCAAAGCCCCATCCAGCCTGGCCTTGGATGTTTCCAGGGTTCACAACCTCTCTGGGCAACCTGTTCCAGTGTCTCACCACCCTTACAGCGAAGAATTTCTTCCTAATATCTAGTGTAAACTCTTCCAGTTTAAAGCCATTTCCCCTCATCCTGTCACTACCTGCCCTTATAAAAAGTCCCTCCCCAGCTTTCCTGTATGTCCCCTTCAGGTACTGGAAGGCCACTACCAGGTTCCCCCTGAGCCTTCTCTTCTCCAGGCTGAAGAGCCCCAGCTTTCTCAGCCTGACATCGTAGGATGCTCGTGTACTTGTCTAGACCCCTTATTTCAGTGCCAGAATGGATGGGGCCCTGGGCAGCCTGATCCAGTGGGTGGCAACCCTGGCCACAGCAGGGGGGTTGGAACCAGATGATCTTTAAGGTCCCTTATAACTCAAGCCATTCAGTAATTCTATACTACCAGCTGCAAGTACAATTCTTCCTAAGCTCTGAATCTTCCCTACCTTGCATCACCCAATTCTCTCCCCCGACTCTCTCAAATAAAAAAAAAAAACATGCTATTTCCACTTAATGAAATTTAACTTCCATATATTTGTTTCCTTCAGGTCTGAAAAGTCACCTTACAAATCTGTCTGCCTTTGCCACTGCATTTGTACCTTCCTGAACAACTACAATCTTACAGTAAGACAAAATTTGTCACTGTAAGTGTCCAGCAAGTACTACCTCCTGGATGCAGGAGCAGGTAATCAAATGTAAGAGGAAACCAGTGGCTTTTCAGAGCCACACTGCCAGCCATGGAGAAGTCAGCTCTTATGAAAGAAGATACCGACCTGCACAGCCAGCACACAACAAGCAACTTCGCTGCGACTCACTGCCCTACCTGTCCCAAGGCTCACACTCTCCAGATGGCTGAACCCAATTTTAAAATAAATCATCTAGCTGGAAACGTTGGCATAAAGATACCTGTGCAGAAAACATCTTCCACAAGCTAATGGTTAATGTAATAATAAGAAAGACACATGAGACCTTGATTTCCTGCCCTAACAACTTTTACTCCCTCACAGCCAAACCCACAACCCTCTTCCACATGGAACAACTTGCAGCCTGCACTGTTCCAAACTAAAGCACCTACCCGCAGCAAAGGGTGAGTTACATCACACATGATTTTCTTTTTTTTCTTCTTTGCTATCTTATGAGGCTGCAGATCCAGTGATGTCTTACAGATGGATGACATTCATTAGGACAATTAGCTGTTAAACTAATTGCTAGGCTTTATTTGGATTTACAAATGGTCTGATATTCACATGACACACCTTCCTACCTGCATGCCCTATTTTTCCAAGGAGTGCAGAAATAACAGGAACATTAAATATTTCTGAAGGATTCAAAGTGCACCATTCCATAAGCATTATTAGTAATACAAATCAGAAATAGAGTAAAATCATGTATGCTCCCTCACTCAAAAAGAAATTTTTGCAGATGCCTCCAATGTAGTTAGGTCAGCCTTCGTAAGATCCCATCCACCCATTCCAACTGCTGTCTCCATGCTGTGCCCGAGTCACCAAAAACAGGCTACAAAGTCATACAACTTCCTTCTACAACAATACCTCTTCCCGCAGCTGAACGCAGCAGACATGACTGTCACAAAACTGTCTGCTGAGTATGTAGGATCAGAAGCTGAGCTTTTTACCAGAATGGATTTGTTTGCTTTAAAATTTTATCATAATATGACTGAGATAAACAGTCATTAAAATATTTACTGACACTACTTAGTAAATAGTATAGTATTTAGAAACTGCAAATAAAGCTTCGTAATTTCCCTTGCAAACAGTGACAAGAGACTAATACCGTTTCCAGGCACAGCTTTAGTCAAAACAATGCCTTTTGCAGGCACATTTACATCTTAGAGATGAGAATCCCCTATCCCTTTGTACTAAATGTCAGAATAAAGTATTTAGTATCAAGTCTCCTTCCAGAAAACTGCAGGTTTCCGGAGATGCAGCAATTTAAACCAGCTGACAGTTAGCACTGTAGAAGTACATTGCTATCATTAGAGAAAAATATTATCTGCACGGCTCACCAGAAGGCAAGACAAAGGACCTAGTTAGACTGCCCCTGCCATTCAAAGAGCCATTCACAGCATATCTTATGCTCTGATCATTCGTACTGCGCCTCGTGTATATTAGCAAGCAGTAGAGATCTGCAGAATGAAAAGTTGGTACTGAAGATCAAACGTATACATTTCAGGGGTTTTATTCTGGACTAACTCCATGTTGGCCTTCTGGACTAAACACCCACAGGCAGATACTGGAAACAAATCCTCAAGCTTTGCTTCATTCAAAAATAATTTGTTTCTTGTGCTCCAAAACCACTCCATAACTAGAACTAAGTAGTAGAAGTCAGTGATTTCCTTCAAAAAAGCATTCTTAACGCAAACTGAATGGCTCAGGTGGAAGCACCCATGTATTTTCAGCAGGTATGAAAAGCTTATTTCCTTTGAAATCTAAGTAAAACTTTATATAATTGTGTGCTACTATAACTGGTTATATTGGACTGCTTAAGTTTATTATCAATTTAACACTTTAGGTTCATTCACTGACAACATTCTAAAAAGGAATTTACTTGAAGAATTGAAGTATTAAGCTTCAAGTGTTCAGTTCCTCACACTGATATGTGAACAGGTTACATCTGTTCTCACATTAGAAGCAATAAAAGACATTCTGTTTACCCACGTTGACATCTTGCACAGTGCTGCTATTAGTGTCTGGTTTGGTGTTTTATTTGAAGTCCTAATTGATTGAAATAATCCTAAAGGCGACATTCCTCAAAGAAATATTACCTGTCTTCTCTCTCATTATTTTCACAGACTCGTGACTTTCAAACAAGGGTCATGATTTGGCTGTCTGTTTCATGAGGTGAACAGAAGGCACCGGCAAAATACCATAAATCGTGCCATACATCTTGTAGACTGATTTGTTGTTCTTTCAAGAGGCTATTTAAAATTTCCAGCCCAAGCCAGCTGGAGTGGCTGCTGTGCACTGCAGAGGCAGTAGTCCAACTTCAAATAACTAGACTTGAGAGCTATAACGTGGGACTGAGCTATTGCAGTTTAAAAACGTTACCTCAGCTCTACCAACATCCTGTGTTACTTCGGGCAAATCATGTATGCTTTCTGTGGCTCAGACTGTTTTTATTTGTAGGCTGGACATTCATCTCCTCTCCTCACAGAAACATCACATCAGTAAATTTCTGAATGACACGGGCAGGCAGTATTTTTTTCATTGATGAACACCACAAATTCCACATCTTAGAAACAACAGCTAGATGAGCTGTTGATGTTGAACAGCTAAGACTTCAGGTCTATCCTAATACTGAAAGGAGGAATATGCTGTCAAGAGTTTCCCCTACCTGAAATTCAGTAGCTATTTCAGATTTTGGAGAACATGGTTTGGTGGTTTGTGTGTTTGCTTGTTTGGGCATTATTCCCATAGTTAGATCAAGAAACAATATTTATATTACTCCAAATGATGATAACTAAAAATATTATCTCCACAGGCGACACCAGTGTACTTAAGGGAAATGCTACCTATATTATAACTTTGTTCAGGGGCTTCCGGTATCTCAGACTGTTTGCTCAAAGTAATCAGCTTCTGCACATGCAGCATTCTAATGTGCATAGCGTCAGGCTTTTAGAATTGCTTTTAAAAATACATCTGATCAGCATGTAATGCAACAAAATGCAGCGCTTGGTAGCATATGGCGTGCAAAGCAGTGAAGTGAAGGGCACGCCTAGATCTCAGCTGTGGCATGCCACCTACTTCGCTCCATAGCATTTATATAAACATATGGCTCATCCTAGGTGGCAAGCCACCACCAAAGCACAGGTGTGTCTTCTCTCACTTGAATTCATGACCCCTAAAACAGAAAGCTGCACTCAGCTCTTTTAGTCACATATTCAATGTCAATTCTGTTGTATAAGTTTATTTAGTCTTTTCTACAAGAAACAAATGGAAATTCTGCATTATACCCACACATGACAAAACCATTACACTGAGTATTGTTTAAACATATTTCCCTCTGGAGAGAGAGGGCTGATTAAAGCTCACTGATAGAGATAAAAACCACACAAGGATGGTGCATTTTTGAAGGACAGACTTAACGAGCTTCACCAACAGCAGATGGGTTCCCTAACTTCCTGTGAAACAGTATGGAATCGAAGTCTCATTTATTCTGGCTTGTTACTTACGGAGGTTAACCTGAACATTTCAGCTCACATGTATTCCCCACTCTTTACTCTTCTACAGTACTTACTTCAGAACTGTTCTGTATGGGAACTATATCCTCCCCGTTAGCACAGTATGTCTCACTTTTCACCTGGCTAAAACCTATCCATAGAAAGCAGTCATTAGATTTTACTACGTTCTGTTCCCTAAAGGACCCAGGAAAGAGACAGAAAGTGTATTTCAAATACTGCCAATTTTTTTACATGATCACAGGTGCACTCCGCTGCTTCATAAACCAGATACAGCTCACAAGCAATTAATTTCTTTCTACAGAATAATTTCTTTCTACAGTTGGACACTTTAAAAATGTTGCAGATATTCTTATTTAAGCTGTTCCATAAACCAGTATTGGGATTTTTTTCCAGCTCTTTTACCTCTTCATCGAACATCCTCATTTGGATATGTTGTAAAATGCCTGGTCCTGAAGACTAGAAATGCCCCAGTTCATCCTCTTTGAAATACAGAAAACAGAAAAAGCTAATTTCTGAGCTGTTTTAAGTAGAGCTTCAGTATATGAAATTCTGACTGGAAATATATGCTAGAAGCACGATTATATTATGCAAGCATATGAAATATAGAAACAGCTTAATCTTAGTCTCACTGGAGTCACTGGAAGTTTTGCTATTTACTGAAATGGGAAGCAAATCAGACACTAGAAGCTTAATAATCCGAGCTCACTCACCACTGTGCAAATAGTGATAGATTAATTCAAGGTACCACTGTAACATACAGAAGAGCTCTGTGCAGGGAAAAGCAAAGCCTCACTTCTACGTGGGGATGGACAACTTCTCTACCACAGAACTTCTGGGAGAAATCCCTCATGCTGTGGTGTTCTGGTGCTGCTAAAGAGCTCCAGGAAGGGGTTCTGAGTCCAACACAACCTCATGCTCCAGGCTGTGTGATTTAACTCCTCCTAGAGCCCCCTGGATGCGGTGGGATTAGAAGGAGGTCTGTACAGAACATTTGGTAAGCACAGCTCTGGGACAGCCCTCAAGTTCCCACTAACTGACCATCCTGCAAACACCCAAGGAAATCCCACTGAAACCAATGGGTCCACACAGTTGGGAGCTTAAAGTAACACGCAGAGCAACTTGTGCACGTATGCGTTTTTCAGTCAATCCAAAACAAAGTTCCTTTCTGCAGTTTTTCCTGAGATATTTTATGTAGGAGATAATGTGCGCTTCGATGCAATCTCCTGTCAAATAAATGCTAGCCTAAGATCTCAACAAGTCTTTCTGTAGACTGGACTGCCAGAATGATACCCAAGTTTTGAATGTTTTTAAGACACTTTAGCCATATGTCTTGGTCAATTTATAGGCAAATTCCTTCCCTCCGCAGAACTTTGCAGCAGTTGTTAGCCCATGCTGCTGAACTCAGTACAGAACAACAGGAATGACTATGTTAACTGCTTCCTTTTAATTTCAAGAGCAATAAAAATGCAAATCAAATAGAAGTACTTTTATAGCAGCTTGTAGGTTTTATATGTAACTGTCAAATCAGAGAAAGATGCACACCTACAGTTGAAAAACAAAAAACTGCAACAAGCAGAAATTAAAGATAAATAAACCAATTGTCTGTGATTCTATACAAATGTAAATATATATATGTAAATGTGGTATCTTCACATTTGACATGAAAAAGAACATGGAACAAAGGAAAAAACAAAGGCTGCTGGAAGTCAGAAATAAGGCACAATCTTTCCTCTTTTCCTGCTTGACTCTACTCTGAGGCTTGAAGTCTCTACCTTGTAATATCTTAGAATTCATCCAAGTATCAAACCATGCTAAGAACAATTCTGGACAAAGATATTCATCCCAGTGTAAAAATGAGCTCTGTTTTCCTGGCTATGAAATCTGCAAGCAGTGCACTAATTATATGTATTCTTTGAAAATACTTCCAAATTTTGTCTATACAAAGTAAATGGAAGTATTTTTTAATTGTTCCAAATTTAGACAAATACACTGTACAATATAATACTGAATACATATAGTTCATTGTATAGTTGCTGAAGGGATAGAGTACACCCTTAGCAAATTTACTGATGATACAAAGCTGGGAGGAATGGCTGACACACCAGAAGGCTGCACTGCCATTCAGTGAGACCTGGACAGGCCGGTGAGATGGGCAGAGAAGAAGCTGACGGGAGTCCCGCAAGTATAGAGTTCTACACCTGGGGAGAAATAACTGCATGCATCACTACAGCTTAAGGGCTGACCTGATGGAAAGGAGCTCTGTGGAGGACCTGGGTGCTTACAAATAGCTAATAAACAGGAGTCAAGTGGATGGGGCCAGTAGTTTTTCACTACTCCCACAGATACGGGAGATAAATGACTTTGTTTATGTAAATATAACATCACATCCTTCCTTGACAAATTCAAATGACAACCATGAAAGTCAGATTTTGAGCAAACATGTGCTAACTACCTTCATCTTTTATGTAAAAATATGACTTGACCTGTGTTCATCACAACTACCTCATTAAAAAAAATACAACAGTGTAACTCTGTCTCAGATTCCTGCTGGGGAGTATCAACTCAGACAGTGAGACTTCATTACAAAGATGATTTGAAGAACGACTTACTCAAAGAATGGGCTTAAGAGCTGATTTTCTTTTACCTTCAATTTCTTTGTCGTCTTAATTTTTCCAGTCCTTTCCATTGTCCCTCTCTGCTCCGCCCTCACAAGGCCCCATCTGCAATACCGCACCCAGGTCTGCGGCACCCAGTACAGGATGGATGTGGAGCTGCTGGAGTGGGCCCAGAGGAGGGCCATGAGGATGATCAGAGAGCTGGAGCATCTCTCCTATGAAGAAAAGTTGAGGGAGCTGGGCTAGTTCAGACTGCAGAAAAGGCTCCAGGGAGACCTCATCATGGGCATCCAGTACTTAAGGAGAGCTTTTAACTAGGAGGGAGACCAACTTTTTACATGGATAGTGACAGGACAAGGGGAGGGGGGGGTGCTTTTAAACTAAAAGAGAGGAGAATTAATTAGATATCAGGGGAAAAAATTTCACTCAGGATAGTGAGGATGATGGAGCAGGTTGCCCAGAGAAGCTGTGGATGTCCCATCTCTGGAAGGTTTCAAGGCCAGACTGGATGGGGCCCTGGGCAGCCTGATCCAGTGGGTGGTAGCCCTGCTCATGGCAGGGAACTGGGACAAGATGATCTTCAAGGTCCCTTGCAACCCAAGTCATTCTAAGATTCTACGACCTTGAGCATCTGCCCAGTCAAAACAAAACAACAAAAAAGACAACAACAACAAAAAGCTGTGTACCAGTTTTATACAAAGTCACAGACAAAAAAAACTGAGAAAGCTCTAAAAACCTAATCTAAATCACTCTCCTTCCAGGGCAGGACTGCGTATTTTACTCACTGGCATCACCTGCTGCACACTTTCACTGATCACTAATGAGTCTCATGCCCATTATGGCAGCTAAGCCCAGACAATGAAAGCTGTAACATTAAGCAACAAAAGTACATAAATGGCACTTTTGGCACCAACATACAGAAATGACAAGGGATCAGTTTGAAACAGTACATCCTTCTTGGGGGGTTTTTAAACGACACATTAACCTTCTGACTTCAGGGTAAGCTATCCTAGTTTCTGCTTGGTACACCTGTGTAGATAGTCTCAGAGTTTCTAACCACTGCAAAAGCAGTATTTTGAGCAATAAATTATTATTAACAGATGTTAAGCTGCAATTACACGCAGCATCTGCATCACCTTTTGCAGGAAGGACAAAAATGAATAATTCCTCTGAAACCTGAAGGTAAAGCCAAGAGAGAACTACATAATCACTGGAAAAACATAATTTACCTGGTTAAATAATTTAATTGCACATCTCCTATTGTTTTCTCATGCCCAACCACAGAAGGTGTCCCTCTTTTTGTGGTTCAGCTAGAAAGAACGCTGTTTCATGGTTGACCAGCTACGGTTCTCAGAGGTATTCAACTGGAAGTCCCACACACATTGCTTTCCTGTCTCCCTTTAACATGGTATGACTTCAGTAGCTTTCAGTTTGAGCACCAACATTTGCCCAGCCCCATCTCACAGTTCTTTGGCCTTTCAATAGTTAAGCTCTTTGGCAACTGGCATTTTTAACTGAAATCTGAAACTCTGCAGAACACATTCTCTTTGATAATGATATGATGCACTAGGAAGTAGTGCCTTTGCTTTGCAATGCAGGAAAAGACTAGTCTGCGTCATCCGGCTGAGTCACACCAGTAGATTAAGTAAGGGCACCCACATCAGATAGCGATGCAGTGACAGTACAGGAAGAAAAAAAAAAGGCTTTTCTAGGTTTTTAAGTAAAGCAAGCAATAAAAACAACAATGAGACTAACACCTCAGAAATCCTTACAATTACCTAAATCCTTCTAGAGGGGACTCGTACAACAGAGAGATTAAGGAGAGATTCCCCTTGGTGTTCAAAGGCCTGAAATAGTTTTTATCATTGAAAAAAAAAATCAATTCCATCTACAAATGTAATGACAGTAATGAACCACCATTATGATAAACCATATAATCTTTACTGGAGAACTATTTTACATGCACAGCACATTTCAGTATCATTTTAATTACAAAATGGAGGCATTGTTGAGTGTTTTAGCTGAGTGACTTCCATGAAAAGTAAAAACACCAGGTGTGCTGTGAGTAGAATTAAGATCCAAAAGAGTTTCAGAAGAAACATATACCCGTGATCATATCCCTGAAGCAGGTTCATACAAGGTACTAAATGCTCAATCCAAGTACTAGCAGTTCAGCCAGAAGAGAAAATCCATGTTTTCTAATGGTCCTTCAGAATGACATGGCATGGAGCAAATGTGGTGCTTTTTGGTACATTGCCTACACTCCAGAGAAGAATATGAAGACCTATAGAAGATGAAATGAGTGACAGCTTAGTGAATGGCAGTCAAGGAAAGGAAGCCCTTCATGTCCCAACTCACAGGATGCAGCATATGACATCTTTTACAAAATCACAGCAAGCTGCAGATCACTGCGGAGCAAGCTAAAGACAAATAGAGGGCAGTAGGTCAGACTCAATTTATGTGGAAGAAAAGCAGCTAAAAGCCTCAACCTGTTGAGTAACATAAATGCTACATTCTCTGTCAAGACTTTTATTTATATTAGCTGAAATTTGCAATGAGCCTATGAAAAGTAGAAACTAGAGAAAAGTGGAATGATTAATAGTCTTGAATAGCGTTCTCAGTCAAGTTTTCCCAAAGTTTAAAGACTTTATACCCTTTGATCCAAAGTAAATATGATTATAGTAAGGAATCTGTATCAAAAGCTACCTCACAAGGACTTGGGATAGCACACTTACATGCAGAAAACCCCAGCGGTACATAGACTGAGAAAGCTAACACCTGGGCAGCTACATTATGCTCAGAACAAAAAGCCAGAAATATCCACTGGCCAAAATGCCATTAGTATGTACACAGCTGCACTGCAGTAGTTCCACAGATCATATCCTTGGCAATCCACACTGATTTTTTCCAATGCCAAGACGTTGGCACGTGATCTTGGTAATACAAATATAACCTTAATGTGAAATATATTTGAGAGAAATTCCTGTCAGAGATATTCAGTCAATCACATTTCTAGAAAGACCAAACATAAAAGAAGAAAGTTATGGACATGTGTATTTGCTGTTAAAAAAAACACCAGCCAACAACTGAAAATAAGCTAGCAGAAGAGCAGAATAAACGAAGCTTGAGGCAAACAACCTCTGTAGAGAACAATGTGATAAATATAAACAACACTTCCAGACAATCCAGATACTTCAAGTGTCAGAAAAGGATTGAGTAGAGACTGAACTAAGCAGGAAAAGAAGAGAAAGCTCTATGAAAATCTGTTCAAATATTCTGGAAGACAACTGCAACTAACCTGTTTAAACCTAGAATAATTCAGTGACTGGTGATTTAGATGGCAGATTAAAGTCAGTCAACAGGTACGCCTTCTGCTCCTTTTTCACATCATCACCACCTGGTGCATTCTGACCATTGGTCAATTCCAAAATTTACAATGATTAAAACTGCTTTTTTTTTTCTATCAAGAAACTTTATGGCACTTTACAGTGTTCTTTCTTGGCAGTTACATTCTAGAGCACCCATTTTACATTTAACATAGATACTGTTGCAAATAACAAGGACTTTTTCTTTGCTATCATTTGAAACTTTATTTAGAAAACCCACACACACTCTAAAAGAATTTAATACTTTAAAAACCATGCAGTTTCTCCCCCTTTGACTTATTCTTTAGATTTAAATATCTACACCCTATATTTTAATTTTAAATTTTGGACTATATATTCACTTTAGCAGAGAAGTTATCATTAAAAGCACCTATTACTGACATAACATCCAGGAACACAGATCTAAGACATTTAACATGTTTAATCCAAGACCAATTGCGAACAGTAATACTAGGAGGATAGGACTTGTCTTCTTCATACTCTTTTCTGTTTTACTGCCTGTTCTGTCTCTAGTGGTCCTTGTGAAAGCTTTGAATTTGCTTCTTTTTAGAAAGGAGGAAGTAGAAACTAATTTCCTTAAGACAAAATTACTGGTCAAGTTTTAACACTGGGTTCAGGAAGTCTAGAAATTGGATTTTAATTAGCAGAAGAAAATAGCTTGAATTTATTTTCTCCAATCTTCACAGCCTGTAAAGAAATGATGTCCTCTGTCAGAGGAACCTGCTATCCTTCAAGTCATCACCACATTGGAATAAATATAATTTTACTTTCCTCTAATCATTTGGTTCTGATTCATTTTGCTCTCTCTTTTTACACAACCAGTCATACTCTGGAATTAGTATCTAAAGTACCCCTCACCAAATGAGCTTCATTTTTTTTGTATAACAAATGCCTCATGACCACTACGCTGTCAAGTTTTCAAGCTGATCATCACAATGAAAGCAAATATTAAAGACAAAAACTGCAATTAGAGAGACTGCAATAGAAATTCTAACAACTAGTCTTAAACTGAATAGAATACCAGAGATTTGGTCTGAATTATTACAGGAAAAATGATGATAGACACTGGAAAAATCAGTGCATTTAAACAACCACACCTTTGAAACGTTAACAGAAACAGCAAATTTCTCATCTCAAATTCAGTTGTATTTACACATTATTTAATATATTTAAATTTTAGTATTTCTTTTCTGTTCTTTATGAAGCAATTCTTAATTTAATTCATGTAACTCAATTGGAAGCTTATTACATAATTTCTTCTGCCAGATGTCTCAGAAATTAGTTGATTCCTGACCCTCAGGGACATGGAAACAAGAAGGAAGTGACCAAATGGTCAATCAGTCAAGGAGAAAAGGGAACAGTAGTCCCCATCCACAAATAGCAATTTATTTTAGGAAAAATTAAAAAAATACAAAGAAATAAAAAGAAAGAGTAGAAGGAGTAGAAGTCTAGTTCTGTAACATTCATCATTTTCAATAAGCATATCATTGCAAAACACTGAATTTTCAGCAGTTCCTCATTCATCAAGAGGCATTTTAGCTTTGCGGCTTCTTAACATCAACAGTTCCTATACTTTTAAGCCTCTATTTGTTATGCAACTC
Source organism: Aquila spilogaster (assembly GCA_024606505.1). Classification (NCBI taxonomy): domain Eukaryota; kingdom Metazoa; phylum Chordata; class Aves; order Accipitriformes; family Accipitridae; genus Aquila; species Aquila spilogaster. Next base: position 17,214 of record JANHGO010001657.1, read on the forward strand.
ACTGACTGATAAACTGTTCAAGGCCTTACCTGCAAGTGCTAAATGAGAATTGAAACTACTCACATTTCATAACTGGTTTGGATGATCATTTGAGATCATCTCAGCTTGAAAATGCCTACATACTACTGGCAGAAGAACGGTTTCCCCCAAGACTAGATGCATGCGATGTCATCACGAGCAACAGCGATACAAAAAGGTGACAAATAACAGGCAGGTTGGCAAGCCATTTAGTGAAGTAACTTCCTCACTCTCTTTCCGAGGGAGCGTAATCCAGTCATGGAAGAAAACAATTTGAGAATTCACATTTTCTTCCACAACTGAGAAGCAATCAGCTAAGCTCTGTAACTTTCTCCTTTAAACACATTGATTCAGGTTAGTATCCTGATGTTTACAGCAGCTTTCTACTGGGTCAACCAAAGAATACTGTTAAACTAATCAGAGGTCTACCAGAGAAATCCAAGAGAACACCAGAAATGATTTGTGCATTTTAGTGTAGCTCTTCTCCAAAAGCCAGCTTGTAGAATACTGATGTTATTCTGCATGACAGATTAATACTATCACTGGAAATGGTCATTTTATGTATCATCTGGAATATAATGGTCCTTGACTGAAAACAGTGTAATGGAGTAGTTAAATAAAATCACCTAAGATTCTGGAGTAGGACATAAGAATGGGGTAAGTCAGAAACATTTTGGTAAGACGCCATTTTCTGTCAACTGAAACATCTTGTTGAAATTTCCTTCTTCCCTCTCATCCCAAAAGGGAATTTTTAAGATCCAAAATAGAATTTTGGGTCACAAACTAAAAAAGGAGAAAAAGGGCAAGTACTCTCTTAATTAGCCCTATTTAAAACAACACGTCGGATAAAGCACCTGAATCATGCTGAGGAGAAAGTGACTTTGATTTTCCCTTTTATATAAATGCTCTAATATATTTCTCTATCCCTCCTCCCACTTATTTTCTCCCGTGTCCTTCTCCCCCACCTTCAGCATTCTCTGCCTTTTTTCCTTACCCCTAAGAAATTTCTCAAGGATTCTTTCCCCTCACTTATTAGGAAGGAAACCAATGTCAAAACACCAAAGTTTTCTGTCAAACAGAAATCATGTTTTCTCAGCAGCCCTTAGGAAAGCTATATTCATTTGCAGCTCTACTGTAGTCATCCATTATGACCTTGAGTAAAAGACTTAATCCCTCCCCACTCATTTGCACTATATGTAAAAAGATGGAAGACAGTTCTTCATCTCTCTCCATTATATACCTCAGTCATGAGTTTCTTGGGCTGAGGATCAGCACTTACTATACAGCTGTGCAATGTCTAGAATAGTAAATCTGCAATACCTGCTGGGACATCCAGACATGAATGTAATGCAGATAAATGCAGATGATGCTTTGCAGTACAAACTAGTTCTTATTTACAGTTGCTGAAGAGTTCTACCATGAAAGTGTTTGCACAGTTGCTAAACGTACAGCAATCACTCAATACCTTCTTATGAATACAGGAGTACTTAGAGGCAAAACAAAGTAGCCTCAAATTAGCAATCCTGTATATTAAAGCAGTCAAAGTAATTGATAAGAAGCCCGTGCAGTTCAAATCCATCTAAACTACTGACAGATTCAGACCAGTCTAAATGGAGTATCACAGATGCTCTGAACTGCCTCTCACCATCTTCAGTCCTCCCTCTGTCCTAGAGCACATGCTTCTTTAAACAAGAGCAGAGGGTAAACTAAGTCTTGCAGTAAATAATTTTAAAGGAAACAAAAGCCAACAAGAAACCTCCATACTATGAGGGGAAAAAAAAAAGAAATAAAAAGTAAATAAAAAGTAAATAAATCACCTCACAGAATCACTTAAGTCTAAAGACAAGTCCACCTTAAAAATCAGTACATTTAAAGCCTGATAAAACACCAGCCCACAGACGAAAACAAGAGTCTATCTTTAGACAAACACAAGGCCTTCATGCCTACCTAAGGTTATTGCAAACAAAGGACTGGCTGATACTGAAAAGCCCTCAATAGAGCTCAAATCACTCCAATTTATGTTTCCTCCTGAAGGGAAATGTCAAGCCCCAGACTAGAATTACACCGTTGTGACAGTTAGAATGCAACTCCAGAAAAACGCTAACGCTACTGTTTGCATTCAGGAGTAAGTCAGACTTCATAAAACAATTTCTTACATCAAACATTTCACTTCCGTTACTGCTACACACAGTAGAACACAGCAAAGCAAACAGAGGGGTGCTCTTAAAACAGCCACGTATTTTTTCTTCCAGAAAAAGGATCAAGCCTGTAAAATATACATGGATTAAAGTAGGCAGCGTGAGCATCCAAAACAAGCTCTGGGGTTTGTAATGCCACCGTAATACACTGCCAGAAGGTAACACTAATAAGAACTGTAGAAGAGCATGGGAAAGGCTGCACCCAGTTTCCCTGAAGGACACATCGCAGTACAGTCAGAATCTTTTGTCAGAAAAGTGTATGAAGTTTTTCTTGATGGCACAGCAGCTTTTCATTTTAGCGGATTTTATTCAGAAATTACCACAACTTCTGTTGTGGGAGTATAAAAATCAGTATAACAGGAGATGCATCAGAAACGAGCATCTGAAGTCACCTACAACATACCAGGAGAATCCCTAATATCCTGGGATACTGAAAACAGCGATACAGCAAACCAGGTGAGCCCCTGCACATTCCCCAGTCCTGCTACCAGCAGCTGGGCAGCTCACATCCAAATGGAAAAGCAATAGATAACTCCACGTCACCTACTGCTAATGATTCCTGGTCCACACCTCTCCTAAACCACGCCTGGGCACTGGCTGTGGCTGGCTGCCATAGACCTAGTGCTGACATAGGCACAATAACTAAGGGTACAGCCCACTATACAACAGCACATTTTAAAATATCAGCAGTAGCCAGAGAAAAATATTTGCAAACTGCAAAATAACTAGTTTAAAAAAGTTCACTTAAAGGTAAAGCCACTCATTCTAGTTAGACAGTCATAAATGATTGCTCAAGACAGCTTTATACTACACCCAGTCACTATGAATTGTTTCATCATCACCTTCCTTTTTAATATACATTTTTTACATGCCATGAAAAAGTAGTTCCACAGATATTTTAGAACTGCTTAACTTAATCTTACACTTTTAAGAATAGCTTCCAGTTTACAGGACTCTAAACATGAACGATTGAGAGAGGACATATCTCCATCACCTTGTACTATACTTGACAGTTTGAAAAAAGAAATAATAAATACATGTCCCTCCTGTAAGAACCAACCACTTGCAACCACAGCGAGGAACAAGGCCACACAGGGACTGAAGAGCTGTTTTCCAATGTTACAAGCTGACATTTACATGATTTAATTGATTTCTTTTTTTTAAGAGGAACTACACTTTATAAAGAATTACAGCTAAATGCAACTAAAACTAACCATTTCTCAAAAGGAAAAAAAATCCATGAAATACATAGTAATAGAGTTAACAGGAAGAACAAAGTAGTCCTTAAATGATCCCATGGTAGCAGGGCTTCTTAGCCAGCCTCTATCACAGCTGCAGCTATCAGCAGCAGTTAACCTGCCTGGCCTCAAGGTAATTTGGACATTGAAGAGAAAGGTCAGTACACACAGTGAGAAAGGAAATGGGAAAGGAAGAGAAACTCAGAAATAGGGTATGCTGAGAAAGAGAAATATAGAACATCCCAAGTTGGAAGGGAGCCACAAGGATCATTGAGTTTAACTCCTGAAGGTGCTACTGTAAAAGGCAATGCATACACTGATATAGGGCAAGAGAAATATGAAGAGTGATCCATAGAAGACAGAAATGGTGAAAGAGATATAGACACGTCTGGTTAAAGATGTCAAGATAACCTGAAAAGGAAGAATTTTAAAAGACAAAGTGCATACACAGGCTATCAATCTAATATACTCCATTCACTAGGACTTCTCTTAAGTCACATTTTCCAATAAACTCCAGAATAGTATTTCACTTTGTGAAGAACAAGCAACAGTTCAAATGATTCCTATCTTGATAGTTCCCAGAATTCCTAAAGGTTTTGCTGTTATCGCTAGCTTCTAACAAATTATAGTTTATTTAGGCCAGTCAGTTGGTATATGCCAACCTCTAAGAGCTGGTAGCACTGCCACCTAAGCAGATGGCACAATTTTAGTAAGGAGCGTATCCACCCCTGGACAGTAGACCCAGGAGCCCTGCACAGCACCTCAGCCCTGGGCCAGGGCTCCTGTCCACATGCTTGGAGGAGAGAAAGCACTGTCTGTCCCTTCAGAAACCCATTTCTACACAGGAAGGAAACCCATGTGTAGCACACACTGATACTCATCTGTTTCATCAGAGGATTACGGTTACAGCCTCCACCCATCATCAGCCTCAGTAATTTAAAAACAACTCACTTAATCCGGCCATGTGGGAACCTTCTGTATTTGAACACATCTTAATTAAAAACTCCAAGTTTTCCATGTATTTGGGTTTTCATAATTACATACATCAACTAAACTGGGATAAACTGTTTTCAAATGCACAGGGAAGGCTAGGACAAGTCCTGTGAATCACAGCATTGCTGAGCTTTTCCAATTCCAAATGTCTGTTGCTGGTTTGCTAAGTACCCTGGACCTTCAGAATTCAGCCCTATAGTAGCTGTCAGGGTGAGTTAGATCAGCTGAAGAGTTATTTTGAAGGAAAACCTAGTAAGCCTATTCCTGCAGGCTGCGTAAGATTTTGCGATCACTGCTGTTTCATTGCCTGTAAAAAGGTACAGACACACCACAACAAGGCTGTTATATTGATCTTTGTCTTGATGCTCTCATTTGTTATTCAGCAGCGTTATCACTACAGCTATTCACACCAATTTTCTAACTTCAAGGTTTAAAATGCTCATTTTTCATGCTCTGTATGAATAATCCAGATCTTTACAAGGCTACTTGTTTGTCGGCTTCCCTTTGAAGTTTTGCTTCCTGTTTCTAGCTAATGAAAAATCACCATATGATATAGCATACATTATGTGCCTTTAAAGAGTGATAAGAACATGTTTTCCTTGTACACATTACCCTAAAACAAACTTCCATTCTTTGTCTCAGTAATCCAGGAAAAAAGGGAAAGGAAAAACCTGAGTACCTTATTACCATCACCCACTTCCCCCTCACAGAAATGGAGCATGATATGGACTAATCGTTTCCTACATAAAGATTACAAAGAAATAACAAGTCAATATTATTTTACCTGTTGACCAAAAGTAAAATATTATGTCTAAAAACAGTTCATCTTCTTGTCTTCCATTCAACTCTTTCAGCAAATACTTTGGATGAAACAAATTTTGCCTGATGGATCACAAGAAGCACATAGAGTTGATGATCACAATGCTATAATGTGATGGAAAATACAGCAATAATAGCGGGGTGACAAACTCCTAGGCTACAACAAATGAGAACAAGCCCAAACACAGCAGCCACAGAAATGAAGGAAGAAAACTTGCCTCCAGCAGGCAGGGATCTCCAGCAAAATGCCCTCACCACCACTGCCAACCCTTAAATGAGGTCTGGGAAGGGGTGGAACCTGGCACCACCCCTTCCGGTTACTCAGGTACATTGCACGCACCTGAGCTCCTCTGGGTTGGCCCTGCCTTCCCACCAGGTGCTCCATCACTGGTTCAGGCCATGACTTTGCATTTCTGCTACAATGATGCTTCATAGATAACACTGTGTCAACAACATTGTAATCTTTAAATCCAATGCCTGTTAACCTAAGTGCCCCCTAACACAGCTGCCATAGCAGCCAAATGAAATCTCTATTCACATTGCACTGTTCACACAGAGCATGCATGAAACCCTCCAGTTTAAAGTCTCTACCCTGTGTTTAATCTAGAAACAGAGATGCCACCAGAGCCATTGGAAGAACAAACATCACATTGCTCATGGTCAACACAGCTTAAAATGAAGTGTTAACTTTTCCCACCTTCAGCATACAGCATAAAATACCACTTGTAACTCCAGGACGGTAATGAACTCATTAAAAAAAAAACACAATGCAATCCTTCCTGAAAGAGGTGAAAAGACTTCTTTACAGTCACCATGTCAGGATGAAAAGCACGGATCCACCAGAACAAGATAAAATTAAGAACTTCACTCTAATTAGAAACATAGAGGTTAGTACCTCCGGGAGCAAGAGACATGATCATATAACTGCTTGCTGCTCTTTACACACATTCAAAATACCCCTCCTGCCCTGGCCTACGCTGTGTTCCATACAGAGAAGGCAAAATCAACTCCTATTTCCCACCAGCATTTGAGCTTCCAGATTCTCCCGCATCTTCCTGTACCATTGAGCTATTCCACCAGAAAGGTGAGACACCTGCACAGCATCCAGAGCACCACACAAACTGAGAGTTTAAATGCACTACAGCTGAGAAAGTATGGTGGCCACAAATGCCACCCCCTTTCTGTCAGAGGTGTGTTCAGTCACCCCAGATTGGAGAGGAACCGTTCTAGTTGAGAGCTTCAGTTTGAAGCTTCCTAAACAGCACCCTTCTGTACTTCAGGCTGATCTAGCTTCTTTTCCATTAGGCACTATAACTGTTGCTAATTTCATTGTTAGGCATCTCATCCTCCTCACTCCCTGTAACACAAGTGCCTCCAGCCTTGTTTCATTCCAGAGCGCTTGGAAGTTTCCCATTCGTACACATGACAGCGTCACCCATCACTGCTCCCAAACCGCCTGTATGTGCCTACTTCATGGAAGAGAACTGAAGAAGCACTTGCCTGCAAAGTTGCACAGCTTCTCCTCTGGTCTGCTGTGCACATTTAGAGATCTGCTTTGGAACAAGATGAGATCGCTTGAGCTCCATTACAGAAAGCATTCAGAAAGAAAAAACTATTCTAAGTATCACTACTGTCATTATATGCCAAACTGACATATTTTAAATAAAAATCAGTCCATGAGCAAAGAGTTCATAAATTGGAACCTGGAAAACAGAAGACAATTCTGATGAGATGGCATGTGGCTCCTGAACATATAATCTTGGTATACGTAGCTGGAAGGAAGGAAAAGTCTGAGTGTGTGCATAAATGTGTATATACACACCCATTATTTTTTTTGTACAGTGAAGAAGGAAAAAAAAGATCAGAAGTAAACACACACAAACTGAAGTACACAGACGTAGGAACACAGCTAGTAAGCAACCTGTAGTGGTATGACTAGCTTGACCATGTCCCTGCTAACATTGCTTGCTTCCTCAGCAGGGTTCAAGTGACATTCAGTGCATAAAATGCAGCTTTAAAGGCAAAAATCTCTTGCTGCAGAGCCACCAGTGTGTCAGAACCAAGTGACTAGCAGAATTACTTCCACAGTCTTTTTAACAGCCCAGGAGCAGTAACACTAGTTTTGGGGAGCTGTTTGAAGCGCTATGAGAACAAAATAAAAAACCATCAGAGTTAGGTTGATGTTGTTGAAATATTTCACCTACATGAATAGAGAGAAATGCAAAAGGTGAACTGTTTTTTTCCCCTAAAACACCTGGATTTTTAAGGCAATTGCAATGTCATTTGGAAAATGGGTTCTAAATACTGCAACATCCACAGCTCAAGAAGTCACTGCAAAAACTGACCAAAGCACATTCCTAAAGTAGAATATTATAAAGCCAGAAAGACGGGCACAGAAAACCACAATTCTGTGCACCAGAAAATGGAAACTAAGGCTAGCAGTCACAACACTCATTGAACTACTGTATTGACGAGTCCATGAAGAACCAGAAACAACTCTATACAGAAAGGAAAACAAAAAATCCTACAATGAAGCGAGCCATTTTTAGCATTTCTAGGACAAAACCAGAAGGAAAAGCAGATGTTTAATGACAATGGAGGCACTTCAACATACTGGAGTATAGCGGAAGTATGTATTTATTTGGAATGACTAAGTCATGATTTAATGTAAGCCACACTTTCAACTACAAACACCAACTAATTGCAACAGTACTTAACAGTCTACAAAACCGTCAGAGCTTCTGAAAGTTGTTTGGGTGTTTATGGACATACTCTTTTCTCACGAGACCGAGGAAATGATTCAGATTACCAAGCACATGTACCAAGCACTGTTTTGCCTACTGAGGCATCCCCATAGCTTGCCAGATATACCACAGGACTTAAAGTACACACACTTCTGAAGCTTGAGGTCACTCAGGATAGCATAAGCACAACAAACTGCATTTCAGCACGTATTAACTGCAAGTGAATTTAAAGCATCTCCACAAACGGAGACGTGAAGAACATATTTTTATCGTGTTGAAACAGAGGCAATGAGATAAGCTCAAAGAAACGTTAAGTGCTCCATTTGCTAAAAATTCAGTGTTTGAAGCTCATGGATGCTTACTTCTATACTGGAACCTCATTAACAAATTCTGTAAAGTCAAGACAAAACCCATTCTCCTACAGTAAAAAAAAGCCATTAAGAAAAAATGAAAAATTCAAGAATAACATTCTTGATCAAATCTAAACAAAGAAAATGAGCAAACGTTATGTTTTGTGTATTCAGCTACATAAGCAGCGACAAACCCCCTACCTTTTAGCTAATAGTACCATTTGCGTATGCATGTTAATTCAATCTTCCACACTCACGCGTAAGAAGACACGATGTAAATTTTGGATCTGTTTTTACGCCCAGTATCACTAGCAGAAGTTTGACCATTTATTTGACCGAGTAAAAATAGCCTGGTATTATCACGCTGGGTTCCCAACTCCTAGATCAGGTTTGCTGAACAAAGGGGCTCATCTAATTATTCTGTAAACATACTGAGGGACTTTTCAGTCACTCTTTCCAGAATTTCAGCGTAATCCACTCTCTTCAGATGAAAGCACCTGGAAGTTGGGTAGATGTAGGGCTGTGAATTAAATTAGAAGTTTATACTGCAGTGTATATGCTTTACAGTGTACAGCGGCTCAGTCCTCAACTACTTCCAAAGTTCTCAAATCTATCTGGTTCTTAAGTGTAATGAAATTACACTTCCACGTGTTCATTTAAAATGGCCTGAAATGTTTTAAGCTGTGTATGTATCTGGCTAATCAACATTTATTAACTGAGCAATTACTTAAACCAGCGCATACATTAAAATGGAATTTTTCCAAGTTTTGTTTTCCTCTATACTTGATCATAATAAGAACAAAGAGCAAGAAATCATCTCCCTGCTCTCAAAACCTGGAAGTTACTTTTCCCCCTTTCTGCATCAGGACAGAAGCAAAATTACTAAGATTTTTTTTTCCCACTAAAAAAATAATAGAAGCAGAAAAAAGACAGGAAAGTGACAAAAAACAGAGTATGCCAAACCAAAACAGCCTGGCACTCAGGGCATTCAGCTACAAGAAAGGCAAAGAGGGAAATTTAGGCCCTGCTACGGACAGGGTATGAAATAAAGGGTTAAATCTGGGATGGTTCTCCATGCCACCACTGTGATTCTGTTGTGGATCAAGGCAGCTCCTGCTGCAAGTGACACTGCTGTAGCTTATGTAAGTAGGAGCTTGGGATACACGAGCTATGCAAATCGTTTACCCTGCTTTTCAGATCCAGCCAGAACACCCTCCCTGATAGCACATGTCTGCACAAGGCACAACCATGCAGGAAAGGCTTGCTGCTTGCATGTCCCCACATCCATGCCAAGGCCCCCTGGGAAGCTGTGCTACCGAAGTGGCTTAGAATTTGCTACGTTCATATGAGTGAAAAACAAGAAGAAACAAAGATCAGTATTATGGCTTGGAAGCCATTTTGTCAGAAAGAACTCCTAACTAGTACCACGTGAGGAGCACTGAGTGTAAGCAGACTCTTAACACCCTCGATTTCTAACAGAGCGGTTGAGGAGCTGTTCATTGGGTTGAGCTCACGGCACTGTTGCTGACATGACCTCTGAAAGCAGCCTTCTCTGCGTGGATGATGAGGAAACCTCCACATTACCTGTCAGATTGCTGTTTAGATCATCTGTCACACTGAGAGCTCATGGTATTCCATCACTTGCCATTTTCTAAGTGTGTAAAATAAAATCAAGCTCACACTACTTGCAAGAAGCAGAGGCATTTTTCCCACTGCAAATGATGTTCCGAACTTGTAAAAGCACACACTTAAACTGTGAGCAGCCTTAACCAATGCAGCATCAAATCAAATGCAGCATTAAGCATCCGAAACTGAACTTGCTATGCTACCCCATCTCTAGACAGTTCAAGAGTGTGCTAACTTCCCAACTTGTTACGTATTACAAAATGAGCCACTGTCTCTTATTGAGCTCAGACACTCGGTTATGTGAGTCTGTATTTAGGAGTCAGGGCCAACGTGAACACTTCACTGAGTTGTGTCTTACCCTTTTCTTATTCATTGAAAAAAAGTCATTCTGCAAAAAGCTGCCCACTCCAAGCCACAAACACGAGAGTACTCTGTTTCTCTGTCAGCAATGAAAAGTGCAAGCCCATGTGCCTTCCGCAGTTAAGTAATGAAAATACTATTCTGACGTGCAGCGGAGCCCAACAAGTCATTCAGGGACTGGTGGCAGAGACTGGTAATTCAGTTACAGACCCAGCACTCCAAGCACACAAAGCAATCACACACCCATTTAACTTAATGAATACAGACCAGAATATCCTTCTCTGATATCAAATAAAAGAGGAGATTAGAGTTGAAATAACACACTGCTTGTGCCCAGTTCTGTCACCTTTAGTTCCACTGCTTGTAACACTTCAACTCTGAAAAGATCCTATTAATTTCTGGGACAGATATGGGAAAAGGTGGGAGGAGACAGCAGTAACCGACGCTGAACCTCACCTCCTTGCAGAATAATAAACACCTTTTCCTTATTAAAATTTGAAGTCTCTCATGAAATGGCTAGCCATAACTAAGTGTATTAAATACAAATGGAATCAAATTTAGCACAGGCATATTCATTCTCTATATTTGTCTCCCCAGTGGGGAAAAAAAAAAGTTCACCTCCCCATAAACTCCCTGGTTTGAGCACTTTTCTTAAAACAATAAAAAAATAAGTTAATAAATCAAACAACTCTTACAGAATTATTTTTCACGACATCTGTAGCACCCAGTAATGACATTAACCAAGCAGAACAAAAACAAACCAATAAAAAAAGCCTACAGAACTTAAGCACAGTTACTGATTTAAGGAGGTGCAACACAGGTCAGCTCAGCACTTGGCTGTTTAAGGTCTGCTTTTACTCCTTACTGTTTATCGCTTTTAAAATATGCATTCATTGTGTGTTTGTCTGATGCTTTTTCTCACTCCTTATTGTTTATCCATAAAGAATTAATTACTGAAAGAACTTTGTTATTTAAATCAAGGCCCTTTTCCAGTTTTAATGTTACATATAATATGTACTTGTAACCAATATGGATTTTTCAATGAACTTATTAAAGAAAAATGTAAAGACTTCAATACGAAACGCTAACGATGCTATACAAACCTATGTGTTTCTTATAAAAACATGCAGAAATCTATAGTGCAAAAGGAATCAACCCTTCATCTGTAGTCTCCTAGAAGCAGATGTCACTGTATGTGTGTTCTGATAAACGCAATGAACAGCTACAAGATTACGGAAAAATCCTCTTCATCCCATGTTCCAGTTAATTGTTATGTGAGAAGCCCATTCATGTACACATAAGTACAGGCTGATATATACAACTAAAACGCTCATGTATTCAGGCATCTTTTCAGTATTATTTTCAGTCTGACCTGGTATTCTTTGCCTTCAGCTCTAGGGATGTTAGTTACAGAACATAGGCATGATCCTCCAATATAAAATATTAGCAACTCATGCACTCAATTCACTTATAGGAGTGAGAACTGACTTAAAACGATAAATCTTCTTTAACAGTAAGAGCTCTGAGACAATCCTCTTCAGAAAATGGGCAGTAGAGTCCTCTTTCTTCTTCATCTTGCATCCAAAACAATTTTTCAGTGCATATATGAAATTACATATGTACGGATATTTGTGCATACATGTGTATAGATACATACATACAGACATACATTTATGCTTACTGTGGGTTAATTCCTCCTTTTAGTTTCCTAAATATTAGTACAACCAGAATATATTAGAAATTCATTAATTTAAAATTACCTTTTCCTAAAGCAAATATCATTTTGGTCAATCGTAGAATAACAGTTTAAGCATTCTTTCAAAGAAGGCTCCTCATAAATTAATTTTTACAGATTATTTTAATTTTCTGTGTAACGAATAGAATATCTGTCTGTTTAAATGTGTTTTCAAGGTAACAGCATATTCCCAGTTATTATGCGCTCCCCTAGTAATTATCAACTATTCAAAAAGAATGACAGCTACTGACCTTATCTTAATTGTCAACAATATTTTAAGAATGAGAAGCCTGAAAAAGAGTTGAAGAAATCAGCAGTATTACTTCATGCACTGGCCCTAGGTTTTGTATGTGTAACACACACTGGGTAGTAAAGAAATCTTTGCACATGTAAGAGTTAAGTACATCCTCAGCCATGTGCACAATCAATTGTCCTATGAAAGCTGGTGTAAATTAAAGCTTTTATTAGCATAAATTCATGTTTATATATTAAAAAGAAATAAAAGCATGTATAAACGCAGGCATATATTGAAGAAGTTGGCTGATGTATTGGTTGGTTTAAGAGTTTGGTTGTAATATTAAGGCTTGATTGATATACTACTCACAAACTGCTATTAAATAAAATTCACTTCGAGGTTTATAAAGATAAAATATATGTTCATACTATATTCCAAACTGCGTGGTAATTTTTTATTTTAGATATATGGATGACAGCAATGCAATAATCACACAATAAAAATCCGAGAAGTTGGGCAGCCAAGCCAAAGCTTTCACAATTGTATCACACATCTGCACGAAAATTCCCTGTGAGCCAGGAGCAAAGGGACCCAGCACAGACAGCACGGTCACACAATGAATACCCCAGGTTTCTTCAGGTATAACTCTCAAGAGTGGAAGAATGTTCAAGGTTTGCGACGGAGCTTGATTTTTAAGGGAGAAATGCTTTTAAAGCAGCAAAAGCATAATAGCTCCTATTTTAAGCTACAACCTGCTTCAAAGATAATATGTTATTACAGAACTCCATTTGGTCTTGTTCATTTTAATTACAAGGGGGTATAGAAATCTCACGAGCGCTCACTGAGCCTGAGAAGGACCAGGAACATGAATGAACTGAAACATAAGCATTTAACAAATTCTTCCTTTCCTTGAAAGACGGTTTTAATCACTCATTGCAAAATATATCCAGGCTCAGTCCTCAGTAATTTAAATTCAAATAAATACATCTAAACTTGTTTCATCATTACCACCACCGGATATATTTCTGGCTTATTCTTTAACTATTTGGCCAGCAGGACTCTGTACGCTATTCCTTTAAGGATGCTATCTCTAGCATTATATACCGAAATGGCTGGGAAAACCTTTGTCGTGACTCACAAGTTGCAACATGCTAGATATTCATACATTTTCAAAGCTGCTGGTTGAAGATATAATGAAAGGGTCTAAGGTTTATGCATGAATCAGCATCCCCTTGTCACAATGTCATGGTGCAGTGATCCCTGCAGAGCTGTAAGACTTGATTTAAGACAGAAAAACTCAACGCTGGCTCTTGAGCCAGCAGAATTAAACATCTCAGATCATCCATACATTAAGTCTGTGTGAAACCACTATATGAAAACCTTGTTAGGGTTATGAAGGTTTTATAGTACTCCACGGGAGACTTCTCTTTAGGTGACTCCAATATCCTTTCAGTCTAAACGTGCATGCATACATAATACAACTCTTCCCGCTCAGGTTGGATGGTTTAAGAGGAAAGTATTCCATCCTCACTAGGTTTATTCTTTTGATGGAATTAACATTTTCTTAATGTAAATCTGATGCTGCTGATCGTCAGCACTTCTCCATTTAGCTTAGACTCAATTACACTTAGCTGAAGGACAATAAAGTCCGATTTTTGGACACCACCCAGTTCCCCGTGAATTACCTGCAGTGCTATCTGTACCTCTGCCCCAGCTGCTACAAGCCAAGGAGGTTTTGATAGAGTGATCTGCCTTGCTAACATGTGCTTCTGTTACCTAGCTTGTCTCGCTCTGAATCACCACGAGTTCTCAAAGAGGGGTAAGTGCAACCCGTTGCTCTGGAAGAATGTAATTACAGTCACAGCAGTGAATGGCTCTCCTAATTGTGCCACCAGCCTGCAGAAAGCACCATCCCTCCATCAGAAACATGAAGCCTCCTGATGCTGCTGCCCTGCAAGGTGTCAAACTGCTATTAGATGACAGCAGTGACTCCTGATGACCCGTCAGCACAGCCTTGCGACAGTCCGACAGCCCAAAATGACTGCTATATTGCAGGTACGGTAACCTGTCCACTACAGCACCGAGAAGCAGAGCGTCCGTCCTCCTCTGCCACGCTTCTCGGTACCCTTCAGTGACTGAGTGGTCTTACACGGGTGCAAACATCCCTTAGCCATGCACGAGCACTGACACCTCTTTTATGCAAGTTTAGAAACCCGATCCAAAAGCAATCCCGGCAACACAACCCGTTCATCTACAAACTCTTTCCTCCATAGATGAGCTAATACAAGTCGGAGGCCTCCTTTGGATAGCTGCACAGTTCCTATCTTTTCCCTCGTTTATTCCCAAGCGAAGGGCAACGCGATCTCTCCCCGGGCAGGCGGGGGATGGTGGGGCCCCGGGTGGCCGCCGGCTGCCACCTGCTGGCCGCGGGCCCGGCCTCGTGGGGGGGACGGCGCGGGGAGGGGCTGCGCTGGCACCGCACCGCAGCGCTCACCGCGTTCCTTCGGGCAGAAAGAGGGCACCGCCCCTGCCAAGGTGTAAGCCTGCCGCTGCCGCAGGAAAATCACTCGCGGGAGTGAGATACCGAGGCACACGCTGAGGTGCTCTCACTTCGAGAACAACTCCAAGAGAAGAGAGAGAGGAGAGAAATAAAATGGAGCCTCCTGAACCGTTCGTGCACGCAGCGCTCTGGAAATGCATCAGCTGCTGAATTTTGCTTCTCGCCGTCAGAATTCCTTTCCCCCCAACCACACCTTTCTTGGGTGGCAAGCAAAGGAATACTGCCGTACTTTCAGCATATGGTTCACCTCTCAGCCAGACCCCACTGCCGAGGTAACCTCACTCAGCCATCAGCAGCGGCTGAGGTGCCCAAAGTGCTCACACCTGAGCTGTGCACTCCCTGCAATGGAAGCCTTGGATGAGGCTCAGACAGAGGAGAGCCCGGAGCCCACGCCTCCCTCCTGCCTGTAACCCTACAGCCCCTGGCTGCAGCCTGCACCCAGCAGAGCCACCCATGGAAGGTGGCACAGGTCAGGAACCGGGCAGGTGCACGCGTGCACTGGGGGAAATGCAGCTCCTCAACTTTCCCATGGACTCGATCTTTGACACAGGCACACATGGCGTGGAGCAGGCAGGGCAGAGCTGTCTTTAGTACGAGCAGGAAAACCTTTTCCCACGTTTTACGCAAACCACTCTTAGGATTTCACCGATTTCACAGGACTCAGGAACACGCCAGAGCCATCACAGTTACACTGGATGCCATCTAGAGCACTACACCACACTTCACTGAGGGTCTCAGAGGGGTGCGCACTGCAAATCCTCCCCACGTGCTGCTCGGGTTGCTGGAGACCCTCACTCAGAGGGTGGCAGAGCTCCTCCAGCAGCCTGCCAAGGCCACAGCCCCGCTTTTAAACGTCAGCTCTGCGTGCCGTACCCTCATATCCTCATGCGTGCTCCTCGGGCCGAGCTCCTGCACCGCCCGGACAGCGCCCGGCTACCTTCGCGTAGCCGAGCCGGAGGAGCGATAGAACGGGGAGAACGCTCGCGCTGGGAACCGACCTCCGGCTTCAGCACCCGTGACGAGGGACAGGGAAGCGCGGCGGGGAGCGACAGGCAAAGAACGAGGTCCTCGCTGCCGGCGCCGCCGCTGCGAGCGGGGAAAGGCAGGCGGACGGCCGCCCGGCCCCGGGAGCGGCAGCCGCACGCC
>JANHGO010001658.1:0-33226 GCA_024606505.1 Aquila spilogaster
TTGACCCGTTGTGTCTTAATCTCGCTGTTGGGTACACATATATCAAAAGAACCTCTTCTCCCTCCTATTAATTGGAGTGTGACACACTGAAACATCAAATCCAAATTTGGATGCAAAATTTGGAAATCAAGTCCATTTATTTTACTCTTAAATATGGTTTAAGGAGATATACTGTGGTATAATTTCTAGTGAATCCCAGTTGCTTCCTTCCTAGCCGCCTAAATTATTTTAGAACTCTTTAATAAAGTCTTTACATTATTTAATATTTCATTTTCAGGTGAGAAACTTCAGTAATGACTTTAGTTTTGATGTTCCATTAGCAAGAACTAAGACCAATGAATAATTTCTAAGCATTAAAATAACTCAAATGACAGTGAGCCAGGGAACAAAGAGGAACAGAGATGGTTTGCAAAGTCATGTCTTTGGGATAAGGAAGTGCTGAGCTATTTAAAAGCTGTTGAATGCAAACAAACAAACAAAACCTTCTTTAGGCTTTTCCAGGAACTGAAAATGAACATCCAGAGATTCTTAATCCTCTGAGTTCAAATGAGAACAAGAGAAAAAGTGGACAACTCAACAAGGAAGACCAAGCCAAGGTTGGAAACGGCCTAATGATATCCCCGGGAGTGGAGTAATAATTTGTCTCACATTAAAGGTGGTGATAGAACCGGTGTAAAGGCAGGATGGCTGGGGAAATGAAAGGGATAGAAGTAAAACTTTGAGGAGGAACTAAGGCTCAGAGATTTAGGTACTTAAACAGGGAATTGGCGATCAGATATCTCTATCCTAGGAGACTGAAAGATTTAGCACATGAAACCACAAGTCAAGCTGTAAAGGATTTAAATTACCCTAGCCATTTATTTAAATTGGTACCATGTGACTGAAGAGTAACAAATAGAACATTTGTGTTAAAAGCAAGATAAGGAAGCCATCAAAGCACTACAGACCCATTAGTCTAACTCAGTAAATACAGGCTACACTTTAAATGAGAGAATCATTAAGGCGATGGATATAAATGAAAATACAGAGATAAAATGCATTACAGATTTACCAGGTTAAGCTGATGAGTATCCTTGGTAAAAATGATTTTCTGCTCTAGAGAAATGCTGATCTGAACTTAAGCCTGAGCTTCATACAGTAATGAAAAATAAATGATTAAGGAAAGCATGAAGACACAGATTAGTAGAAAAACAAGAAAAAGAATGAACTGTGACACTGAGGAACCATTAGACTCTTGGAGTCCTTATAAGTTAATCTTTAGTGTTGATTTTGTGTTATATTTTTGAAAATGAAAGTGGCACAAGAAGTAAGTTTAATTAAACTTGTTGATGTTCAGGATGCATCTAAGCTACAAGCAGAACTGGAATACTGATGATGGTTAAGACTGGAAGATGAAGCCCAGCACAGGGCCAGCAGAATGTGATATAAACTGAGGGCTCCTGAGTCATGTAAGACAGATGAGAAATCTTGGTTTTTAGTTGAAAACTGGCTGAATATGATTATTAGTCATATAGACACAAAAAGAGATTTGATACCACAAAATATTAGGTAAAATATGTATACAATTCTGTGTATGAGGCCATGGAAATGGTATGTATAATGCTGTATATTTTTATTTTCATGTACTGAGATATGCATTAAACTGGAGGAAATACTGAGAAGGACTACTAGACTGAGGAATGAAGTAACTATCATTAGTTTCTATCTGATTAATTAATAACTACACTAACTGGCATAATTCTTTTCTTCAGCAAAGTACTGAGGTCGTTCAGAAAGTAATGCCTCCTATTTATTTACATAGAAACTACAATAGATATAAAGAGATAGAAAACACTGTTTTTCAACATAGTCATCACTATTAGCTGTGTATTTTTGCCAGCCATGAATTAGAGCTTGCATGTTGTGCTTGTAAGAATCTGCACCAGCTGAAATACATCACACCAGTGATGAAACCACACCAGTGCTGTCCCTGTCACCACTGCTGAAATACATCACCCACCACCTCACTGTGCTCACATCCACTCTTTGTTCTCTACAATGCTTGCTGAATGCCAATGGGTGCCATTTTTTCCACATGGAAGAATTCAGTGACACACCTTTACTTCATCTGCACTTCCATGTTGGACGTCATTTTGTCAGGCTGCGCCTTTGCTGCCATCTGTCACACAGCAACAAAACATAATGGAATATTTGGAAGGTTCAGCCTTTACTGCCATACTACCAACACCCACCTCTGACATCGTGGGCCAACACAATAAAATAAGAAGCATTACTTTTGGAGCAGCCACCATATAACAGGAATCATATGGTTATTCTTGATAACATGTTTAAAAGAAAAACAAGAGGATAACTGATTAAGAAAATGGGCATAATAACACAAAATCAAACAGAATTTGATTTACCATCATGCATCTATTGTGGAAATTAGAAAAAAAGTTTCTATCCATCAACAAAGAGAAACTACAGACCATAATTTTAGTAGAGATACTGTGGACAAAAATTCTAAATCACTTTAGGATAGACCTTTGCAGGTTTATAACAGATTGTATTACAAGTAATTAACCATGGTGAACTGAATCTGATGGACCAAGACGCCACTTCTCCCTATGTATGATGATACTCTAAGTAATTGATATGTGCTGCTTTTGCTCCAGGTCCACAGTATTGGCTCATGTGTGAAAGCATATCTCCTTTCTGTTCAGTAAAGCACCTAAGACTGTTATTTCTGATTCTTTTTAACCGGACTTAAATCCAGGTTTCATTGCCAACTTCTCAGACATCGTGTCTGTAAGTACACATACTAAAGATGCAAAAATATCATTCCTACAAACTCTGAAAAATAATGGATGATGCTTCTAAAATAAAGAACCATCTTATGAAAATGATTGTGGTGTTTTCCAGTAATTACTATATTAGACGTTTTCTTGAAAAGGTCAATTTAAACTATTTTCAAAACAATGAGAAAGCAGTGAGTATGAGTTAGGTAAAATGTATTAAAAGTGTGAGCAAATGTCCAAAACTTCTGTGATTCTGTTGATCTTGCTGAATTTTCGTTTGCAAAAGATAGAAACAGGTTGTTCAAAGCAACTTATTTTTTGTGTTTCTTTGAGCGTAATCTCTTTTTCAGAAGAAAATAATGATTTGAAATAATGGCCATGAAAGATGCAATGCTGCTAATGTGTTCTCAGAACCTGAAACATGTACTGATAAAATGGAAATGCTCTGGGGGAAATTTATTTCACTTGCAATTCATTTGGTTCCTGCCATAATTGGACAAAGGAGTTGAGTAGCTGCCAGAGAAAATGAGAAGTTGAGCATTCAATCACCACCTCTGCAATTCCAGAATTTTAATTGCATCGCTCACTGTGAGACTTTGGTGGAGGGGGAAGCTGTGAAGATAGAACGTGTCATGAGTACTGTATTGTTGACAGAGTCTTTTTTTCTTATTCCAGACATCTCAATCACTGCCAAACAGTGCAGCCTTGCTTGGAGGAGCATGTCTTGGGCACGGACAGCTCCTGCATCAGTCACTGGGGAAGTGCAGGCAAATTATGCAGATGAAGAATGCTATCACGTGGATCTTCAGGGAAGAAGTCAAACAGTAACATTCCTGAGTTATGTTTGAGTGTTTAAATGAAGATGAATCTTTCACGTGCACAAATTGCAGTAGTGGTGTTCTGCTGTCTCATTTGTAAGCACTTGATTGAGATGTTTGGAGCAGATTGACAGGTCAGCTAGTTAATTTTGTAGACACCATTGTCATGAATAAAATTAGTAGCTAAACCTGCAGGTGCCTAAAACTTCCTCTGCACTATCTTTTCTCTGGAAAAGCTGTTGGTGCTTTGTTATAGCCAATGAAGTTTTCAAAGCGTTGAGATACTTGGCAGGTGACTAAGGCCGAAGACCTGCCAAGGTTCACAAAATATTCCCCTATTTTAGCCAAAGGTCCTAAACCAGCGGATATGCTCAGACATGAAGTAATTAGCAGTTCATTGGCCTAGAAAAAGAGTGTGATCCTACAAGTCAGGCTGTTACGTTTTGTGTAGGATAATCACTTGAAGGTACGAGTGCTGGTTTCCCACCTCTGTGCCAATTAATATTCTGTTCTGACAGAACAGTGTTTTCTAACCTGACGGGGCTATGTATGGGGGAGAGGGGCCAAAAAGGAAAGGCACAAACAGTGGAAGTATATTGTTTCTATTTGCTATGATGGAGGAGAGATAGCTGTCTTGGAATGTCAAGTGCAAAGAATGGTACGGAACATCTGTAGTCTGTTTTCTGGGTGATGTGGGATATCTCTGAGAAGTGTGTGTGAGAAATTTTCCATGCTAGGATGCTGCTCAGCTACAACATGCAGCGTTCTGCTCCTGTGCTCCTGGTGAGTGATCCCACTGCTGAACTATTGACTAACAGTTCCTCTTGTGTGTGAAACAACTTGATGGGCTTCTAGCAATTGACAGAAAGAGCTTAGGATTGAGAATCTCTGAGGACATTAGGATGCTAACAAGAAACACAACTTAAATTACTTTCTTTCAGCAATATCTACCACACTGACAAGCTAAATCTCTACTAAAGGAAATTTTGAGCCCCCAGTTGTTGAGCAATATCCCTGTGTTGAGGTGGCTACCTTGAATGGTTTGCATCAGAAGATCATCTAAAATTTAGCTCTTTTAAATCCCCAAGATTCTCCTATGAATTTAGTCTTTTCTAGTATTTAAGGAATGGTGCTCTGCACACTGAAAATATTTCTTTAAAAGATGCGTTTTTAAGTGCCATTTAGTACATTTTTGAAGCCTAACGAAAATTCTTCAGAATGAATTTCAGCCAAAGTTGGAGAAACTCTATAGGAAATTGAGAGAAAATTAATCAAGTTACCACGACAGACACAGAAGTGTCCTAAAATTTCACCAGCACCTAACAGATACGTTAAACCTTCTGCAGTCTTGTCTGTATTTGAAATAACTTAAGAAAGAGCTTTTCTTATTAGTGCTGTGCAAAACAACCAACCAAAAAAATACCTATCCCAAATTCCCAGTTCAAAGGTTTTCATAAAATGTGTAGATGTGGCACTGAGGCACATCATTTAGCGGGCATGATGGTAATGGTTTGATGGTTGGACTAGATGATCTTAATGGTCTTTCCCAACCTATGATTCTGTGACAGTCAGGGACACGTACTTCAGGTAACAGCACTCAATGATGAAATGGTGAGTTATAAAACTATTTTAACTTTAGGGTTCATTAAAAATAAGCAGTGGAATTGGGCACATCTTCTTACAAGAAAAAATTGTCAGCAGGAATGTGTATTTTTCAAATAAAACTTCCTTACCTCAAAATTTACCAGTATAATTATATTAAAACTTTATTACCCATGCTGCCTACCCCTTATTGTCTCAGAGCACTATTTTTCAAATAAATACAATGATAGAGCTGGTTGAAGATGTTCCTTACATTTATAAATAAAAGAAGCACATTTAAAGTAAAAAGCAAAGCAATAAAATGGTCCATGAAGTAGCATCTTCTAAATCTCTCATGAAATGCTTCCTCTATTCTTCTGATAGCTCAGATCTGAAGGCATTTGGAAATAGACTCAAGAGCTCATAGCTATCTTCTAATCTGGACACAATAGGCACTCTATATTTCCTTTTTTTACATCTAAATATGATGTACAGAAATCTCACTGGGAATTTGCTTGTGTAAAGTCCTTATTCTCTGGTCAGTATTTGATTTGCCTGTTTGGCAAATCTTTGAATTAAGACAGTAGCCTTACTTTAGTGTCAGCTGTACTTTTAATGGTCACGTGACTAAGACACTGTGAGGCTTTCTGACAGGTAATAAAGGTGTGCAAAACACACTGATAGAGCACAGTGATATATTTTAGTAATTGCTGATGTGCAACCATTTCTTAGCTGTTGCCAATATTATAAATAAAAGGGCATGTATTCTGCATCCTTCATACATTTAATTTGATGAAAGTGGAACTCTTGCTATAACCCGATTAGCTAAAGGATGTCAGAGTCACTTCAGGACAATAACTGATTGCTTGGGCTCATTTGAGCCTATTTCATAAGGGAAAACAAACACTCTGACATTTGTTTTATATGGAGAGCTGGGAACAAGCTAGATTGACTGATGAACTGCTTGATTGATTTGGGTTGGAAAAGCTGAGTATACCCAAGGCTGATTACCAAGTGGAGGCAGAACTCATTTGAAGGTGCATCTGTGTTGCACTACCGTATTTTACCTGAGACTTGCTGGACTTGCCCTGTGCTGAGCTGTTATTCTGCCAATTGTGAGTACTCTTTTGTATTAAAGAGAAAGTGGACTTTCACTTGGATTGATGCTTTCCTTTCATTCTTGTTTTGTGGTATGCAGGGAAATTAACTGCTCCTATTCGAGTATCGATGAGTAACAAAGGGCAGTTTTGATGTAATTAGAATTTAAATGGACTGTAATGTATTATTTCCCATTATTCTGATTGAATCTATGCTGCAAGTTTTGTAATTGGCTTGTTTCTAATGGTTTGTTGTCATGCTTTGAAATGCTATGCAAAATATATTCAGCCCTGTAGTCAGCAGAGGTAAACGACTTATGTGCGCTTCATGTTTAAAATGTATGGCCTGTCTATTCCTCCTCAGAAAGCTGGAAAAACTGTATTTTTTCTCTGTGTAAATTCTCTATGTACATAGGGAGAAGTGAGCAACACAAATAGCATATGAAACTGGCTAAAGTGATCAATGTTGTTTCTCCCACAGGATTGTTTTTTTCCCATTCTCTTGGGTGAACACAGCAAAAGCAATTTTGTCAGCATGAATTCTTATCTGTCATAAAGTCACTTATTTTGTTAGCCTGTGTTTTACTTAAGAAATGTGACTCCCCTGCATTGCAAGTGTTTTCCCTCAAGCTCACTTCAAATGGATTTTAGTACCGGAGATGACTGATGCATGGTTCTTCCATTCTTAAGATCTGCTCCTATTGGAAGCTTTTTGTATTGCTATAAAACTCAAGTGACTGAAGAAAGGGTAAGACAACAAAGTAAAGATGAACAAAACCTCAGTGAGGTCAAACATACAAATATAGATATATACGTATGTAAAGTTATTAATTCCAGACGTTGTGGGCACCAGTTGCATAAATAACCAGTAGAATTAACTCTTTACCTACACATTCTATTTGACTTCTGATCATCAGAAATTTGGTTTCCTGGTGCATTTCTATCAGGATAAAGAAAGAGTTAAAGTATAAAAATATGGAGGGATCAGGGGAACTAATGCTGTAGCATTTAAAGTATGGCAAAAAAAGAAGAGAATTAAGAAGTAATTCTTCTAGGTCCTTTGTACCTCACATTTGAGGATTGCCCCTCTGCGATGGGTGCTCCTCCCTCTGATTATGAACCAATAGCCTGTGTTAAGCTATTGGCTCCTCTGCAGTCAATCTGCATGATGCAAGCATAGAGAGACTTAAAAATACTGGTAAATGCTGGATCAGCTAATGGAGGGGTAAGAGTAAGACTGAGATAGAAAGAGACCGCTCCATGCCCGTCATAGGCAGTCATTACTCAGCAGATTTGGTGGTGCTGAAAGCTGTGCCCTCCCGCGAGCAGAGGAGCACTATAGCAACCACCACTTTCTTGGCAATACCTCCACTGAGCAAGTAAGACCTGGTGGCTCCCAAAACCCAGTCCCAGGCCTTGCTTATACAACCAGTGAGACACAGTATGGATGTGGCTGTTGGTACCCTGTTGCTCTTTGGCTAGCCAGCAGTTCTGGGGGATTGGTCTCATGGCAGAACAATTGGAGTTATTGTGGGTTTGCTGTACACCCCAAGAAACAAGCTGTGGCTATTCACCAGTGAGAATATCTTACTGTCTGGTGCTGCACAGAAAAGTTCCCTGACTGCTCAGAGCAGTAACAGAAGATCTTTGTTGTAAAAATCACAAGAAACATCTTTCTGGCACCCAAGAATATTGCACTGCAACTGCTTTATATGCCAAATATGTCTCCCATGTGGACATATTATAAATCATCTGTGTTTTATTAGAAAAGCACTACCAGGCTCTGACAAAGGGTACTCTCAGTAGGTTCAGTTGTTTGTTCCCGTCTTAAAAGAGGAATGTTGAAATCAGTTGTGTGAGTAGGAATTCCTGGCAAAACAAATCCCCAGGAATGCTGGAGACATAACTGTTTCTCTCGGCTAAACACTGCAGGGTCTTATTAAACTAGACCAGCCAGCACCAGGGCAACTGCCCCAAAGCTTGAGTTAATGGACAAAAAAAAAAGAGCACTTCATGTGGAAGACATAGTACAGCAGTTTCTCTTCAAGATGCACATTCCTGTAGAGAGATGGGCTGTGCCCAGTACTTATGGAAGCCAGTAGAAATCCTCCACTTGGCTCCAGCAGTTTTGGAGTGATGTTTTTATCCCCCCCAAACAGCTATTTATTGTAAGAAAAAATATTGGACCCACAACACTGGCATTGCTTTCAAGACAGCAACACCTAATCCTGAGCTGCTCAGAAGCTAAGTGCCTTGTGGAAATGGATACTTAGCACCTGGGGATTGCAGGAGGTTAGCCTCTGCCTTCAGTTATTCTGGACTAATTCATACTACTGTACACAAGTTCTGTATCTGTCCCTTGCTTTGCCTTCCCTTCTCTTTTTGTCTTTTTTATCCATTTTTCTAATCCCTCCACTGTTAACCTGAGCAGTTTATTCACAACCAAGATCTATGAAAACTACTGACAGATGTACACAGCTGCCAAATGGAGTGAAGTCAGTGGAAGAGGTAGAAGCAATCTGCTTAAATTCAGTGTAGTTTTAATCAGAGTACAGGAAGAAAAATGTTGTATCAGTATAAATTTAGACTGATTCCCTTGAGTCTAGGAAGATCACCTTGAATTTATGTTGGAGGTATCAAGAACGAAGCCTGTGTACTTTGGTATTAAAAGAAGCTAAATACAGCAGAGAATGAAATCTAGAAGTGAGATTATCTTTTTTTCACGAAAGACCTAACTATGGAAAACTCCAATTGAATTTACTGTACGAATAGCTTTTGAGGGGCAGATATTGCATAAGTCCCAACATACTTTTGTAAAAATTTTGTGAAAAATCAGAATCCTCATCTTTCAGTGAGGACTTTCTGGCTTTAACACACTTAGTAACTATCATGAAAGTGCAACTCTATTGTGGAACACAGGAAAAGCAATGTACTGTACTGCAATGTACAGTAAATACAGTCAATTCTCATGGAGGTATAGAACTAGTTTTTACAAGGGCATCTTATTGGATTGCTACCATGGATTTTTTCTTTTTTTAAACCAGAATCATCTAGAAAGCAGTTATTCTTTCAACAAGAAGAGCAAAGATATTTAAAACTTGCTTCTGTTATGCATGAAGATGAGGCTAAAATAATTTGGGGAAAAAAGGTCTATAAGAAATATGAGAAGGTACTCCCCAGTTTAAAATACAGGATTCTGAGGTGGGAAACTTGGCCTCTGTGTCTTGTTCTGAATGAAACAAAGCAGGGGTTCAGGATATAGTTTTCTACCTACTCCTTTGTGATGCAAAACTGTAGCTACAGACTTCCTGATTTTTGACAAAAAAAAGAAAGCTCATTCTGGATCTCATCTCTATCACTTTAAGAAATAATCTCTCATCCTTGATATATTTTGCAAATAGAAAAATTTTACTTTACAAAATGACAATGTTCAATGGAAAACTGCTTTCAAAAAATATCAAGAATCGTCTCTGCCTAAGTTAACAAGCTATAATGTACAAATGCAGGTATCTAGTAGTTGAAGGCAAATTCTTCAGTTAAAAAAGTGATTATTTTTTATTATTGCCAGGAGTTCTGTGTATTTAATCATTTGTGAAAGGGAAATTTCACTGACATGTGAATGCCAAAATCTAAACTTGTCTTGGGAAAGCAGTGGAACAGTATTTGGGGAAAAAAAAAAAGAAAAAAAAGGAAAACACTTATACTTCAGAAAGTATGAATAAAACCTGTTTAGAATTACTGGAGTAAATCAGTCCCCATGGCTTTATGCTCCATAGAAAAGAGTTTACATCAGAACCCCAAGAAATATAGAGATGTCAAATTCTGTGTTTTTTTTCCCCAGAGGAAAAGGATGTTTTCGTGGAGCATTTAAGTTTTCTCAGCCTGTCACTCAAACGATGTTATTGGCAAGCTAGGCATGCTTTTCCAGTGCTAACAGAAGAGTGCCAGGTGGCAGCTAAGGATGGGAAAGAGCAGAGAAAAGAACTAAAAAAGTGGTAACTAGAGAAGCCTGTGGCAGAAAGTCTTCCATCATGCACATTATTTTCCATAGCGCTTAAAACTCTGGTAGTTTGTAGAGGATGGAAATAATCTTTCTGACAAATGTAGCTTAATACAGGAAAACATACATGCAAAACGTCCTCTAATTCATGCTTAGTTTGCAGCTTAGCATAGAACTTCGGCAGGAGAAGCATATGCTTTACTGTCACATGTTCATATTTTGTTTCTGAAATTGTTTTTTCACATGATTTAAGCTTTCTCTGAAACTGGAAATCATGCTTTTCTGAAATTATAAGAAACTCGCTTTCAATGTGTATTTACGATTTCTTCAGCTTGCTCTGGACTTCCCTGTGGCAACTCTCAAAACACGTCCTGCACAAAACTAAAATAGAAGGTATGAAGACATTGATACAAAGGGGAAAGAGTCATCAAACCCAGTAGCGACATTTCCCCCTTCCTAAGGCATTCTTGGGAATTCTCCTACTGACAGTTCTCCTTGCTGATGAAGGTCGGATGCTCTTGTTATCAAGTGACAGGACTGTCACGGAACATCTCATTTCAGAGCACAGTAGTGGCAGTAGTATCTCAAGTCTGAATGAGTTCTTAGGCTCATTCTCAGTGCTTCCTTTCTCATGGCTGGGGCAAATCTTCAGGAAAAATTAAGCAAATAGAGCATATAAACTGTCTGGAAAACATATGAAATAATACCACATACTACTTTGAGAGCATCCATAGTGGTTTCCTGTGCTTTTTTGTTTGTTTGTTTTCAATTTTCAAGAATATTCCTGAAGTGTTTTGACTACCAGCCACTTGGTAAGAATCACTCCAGGAGTGTTTGCACAGATATCTTCAGTGCTTGCATGTTCCAGAGTTGCTTATCTAGAGGGGATAAGCAAGTTGCTGACAAGCATGTAAGCAGGAAGTATTGGCTTTTTTGAATGCATTTTGAAGAACCTGCAGGGTATGATCTTTTATGAATCTTCTGTCCTTAAAATACATTAGAAGTTCCATTCAAGCAATAACTTAAGAATAAGTAGCTTAAAAAAAGTAAAAATTATATGTATTAAAAGAATAATTAAAAATCACACAATGTCTCCAAGATAATGCTTAGCATCCAACATTTGTTTGATTTGTTGAAAAGGGGCTGAAGCCTGAACACTGACACTGCCCAAATTCACCTGAGAAATAAGGAGTGCAAATGAGCAATGGGAATGATTAATAAGTAGAATACATACCAAAGGAAGTATTAGATCTTCTGTCAAATGATGCCTTTAGAAAGGACTTGTTTTTTCCCCCCCAGAATAGGTGTATTAGCAAAGCGAAAGCTATTGAGCTTACTGAGAGAGCTACTAGATGAAGTTTTATAGCTGGTATAATACAAGCAGACAAGGTAGATGATCTAATGGTTCATAGTTTTAAAATATATTAGTGTGGAGGTCTGAACTTGCTGAATTCATTTATTGAATAAATAGTTTTCGGAGAAACCTGTGGGAATTAGGCACCTAAAGCCCCATAAAATTAAACCTCATTCAATGTATTTTCCTGTCACATTTGTCCAACTCCTCTGCCTCTTCTTGCTATAAATGCAAAATAAAACCCTCCTGAGAAAAAGCAGAATAATATTCTATGTATTTTACACTTTCTGAAACTCAGTTAATTCTTTTATGGACTCAAAACAAACTGTTTCTTATACAAGATCAATAAACTGAAATCTGGTCATGTTTCCTAGTATATTATATAAACATACTTCACTTCTCAATATTGAAGAACCTTTTCTTTAACTTTTAAGCTATTCAAATCTTGATACTATTTACCAAAAAAAAGTTAATGGTTTCCTTGTGTCTTTTCCTTTTCTTCAGACTTGACAAGTTGGTGGCAACACTGTAAATTAAAACCTGTGGGCAGTGAATCCTGTCAATTCTCTGTAGCTAGGTAATATTTCTACATTAATGTATGTGAAGTGTAGGAGGGATTTTTTCACGTTATTCCTCCTAGCAGCCTAGTTTTCACCTTTTGTCCTTTCCTACCACCACTGGCAGTGAGAGTTTGATGAGAACAAGTGTGAGCTCAGAGTGACAAGAGATCCTTTAGTAGAGGGCTTAAATGCTCTGAATCAAAAAGAGAGCTATATACTGGGAATATGTAGGTACTAGGTACTTTCCTGAAAGTTTTTGGCCCTCAGCTCCTCAAGTTTAAATGTCTGCAAACACCTGCACTGTAGTGCTTTGCTGCTGTTAAATCACTGTCACAATCTAAGGTCCATCGTCATCTGTCAGTCCACGTCTTGACTGTGTAGATATTCTCAAAGCACATTATTTATAATATTGAACAAGACCCAGCAGTGTCTCCACACGGCCAACAAGACTAACAGCTTTCTGACTTGTATCAGAGATAGCGTAGTCATCAGGAGCAAGTAGTCATCTCTCTGTACTCAGCTCTGGTGAGGCTGCACCTCAAGTACTCAGTTCAGTTTTGGGTCCCTCACTACAAAAAAGACAGAGGCCCTGAAGCGTATCCAGAGAAGGGCAATGAAACTGGTGAGGAGTCTGCAGCCCAAGCCTTATGGGGAGCAGCTAAGGGAACTGGGATTGTTTAGTCTGGAAAAAGGGAGGCTCAGGGGAGACCTTGCTGCCCTCTCCAAAGATCAGCCTCTTCTCCTGGGTAACTAGCAATAGGATGAGGAGAAATGGCCTTAAGTTGCACCAGGGGAAGTTCAGGTTGGATTTTAGGAAAAAATTCTTTGAGCAATTAAAACACTGGAACAAGCTGCCCAGAGAGGAATTGAAGTTACCATTCCTGGAGGTTTTCAAGAAACATAGAGATATGACACTTAAGGACATGGTTTAGTGAGCATGGTGGTGATGGGTTGATTGTTGGACTACATGATCTTACAGGTCTTTTCCAACTTCAATCATTTCATGACAGTAACTATTGCTGAGACTAAACTGACTGAAGGGACATTGTCTCTAGCAAATAAAAGGAATAGCATAAGCTTAGATACACACACTGTAAGAATTTAACCACTTATCACTGCATGTTTTGGAAAACATTGTTTTTTTTTCAATGCCCAGCTTCATGCACCTTCTTTTTAGGAGGCAGCATTTCAATTTTAACAGCAAGGCTTATATGCTTAAGTGTATTTAAGTGAACTGTGAAGGTTACAGCCCTCAATTCCTAAAGCTTCTTGAAAAGTATGTGATCATGTACAAAGAAAAGTTGCCATGTCATTTCACACTAGACTTTAGCAGTATTTTCCTAGATAAAGAATGATCGAGTTTCTTGGCACTCTGACTCTTGCATTGCCTTTACTTGCTAGCAGGATTCCTTCATGAGAGTTGTACTTCCCAGCCACAAGTCAGAGTGAATAATCTTTCTTATAGCCAGAAGCAAGTCTTTGAATACTACACACCAGCTCCAGGCTTCTGCCATCTGAACGGAGGGTTTTGTTCAGGTATATTTTTCCCTCTTTTGCCCAGGATGAATCCCTGGAGCATTATCAAGAGGCAAGATATATAGCATTCTCTCCATAAAGACTTTGCCTCAATTTATTAGACCAGTTCATTAATGTAAACTAAAATTACCTCAAAATTAAAGAAAAGTCATCATTAGATGTATGTTAAAGATAGCCAGTTAAAAATAAACATCTGAGAGACTATTCTTTTTTTCTCCTGATCTTACTGGGTCAGACTTGAAACAAATTAAATGATTCATGAGTTCATCCTGGCTGGATGTCAGTATTTTTTTTCCTGATACAAAAAGGTTAATGAGCTGGAAAGTAGTGAAGAAAATATTCTAAATGCTAAGTCTGCTTCCAGCAGAAGTAACTTGTGTGCCAGTAATTTCCCTTCAGAGCTACTGCACTCTATGGTGTCAACAATTAGGGACTGATTAGTACACGGATTATCAACACAACAGGCTTCATTGTAATGCTCTTTCAAAAGTATTATTAGAACATTCGTAGAATCACCAAGGTTGGAAAAAAACCTCCAAGATCATCCAGTCCAACCATCCACCTATCACCAATATTTCCCGCTAAACAATATCCCTCAGTACAACATCTAAACATTGAATACCTCCAGGGTCAGTGACTCCACCACCATCCCAGGCAGCCTATTCCAGCACCTGGCCACTCTCTTGGAGAAGTATTTCCTAACATTCAACCTGAATCTTCCCTAGAAATTCCCATAAGGGCTTTCCCTAAAAAAGATTTTTTGGGTGTTTAGGGTGTTCCTAGAACACCATTCCTCTCTACAGCTGATCTAAAACAAGAAACTTAAAGGGTAACATTGTAATCCCACCACCTAGGAATTACATTAGTGGGAAAGCCAGTAGATCCTGCCTAACACAACATCTGAATCCAAGATAATTGTTGTTTGTTACAGGTGTATATCGAGGACGGTCCTCACTGATGCTTTGTGTTTTTGTTTGTGTGTTTGTTTGCTTTTGTGAGAGTTGCTACTGAGGTTGAGATTGTAGGCTGCTTCAAGCAGTCCTGAATTATCCTTCGATGCGCCACTTCAAATGTAAGGAATAGTAATCTATGAGATATTCTGTCAGTATTATCATCATTATTATTTTGCAATATAGCTGCGAGAATAATATTTTAATATATGGGTTTCTGTATTAACTTCACCATCTTGTGCCAGGAGCATGCAGGATAAGATAAGCAAATTACTTGCTAGATGACATTTTGATAATTTTTTTTTCCTTCTCAAATAGAATAAAAGAGATGAGAACATTTCAGTGATAAACAATGTCTTAAATGAGGTAGAGTTCTGTGTATAGGTGTATGAAAATCAGTAACAGATGACCCAGTGTATGGTTTGACTTTCATACAATATTTCTCTTGTATTATTATTTCGTGGGTACTGAAGTGTATAAGGCACCTACAAATACAAAAGGACAAACTTATAATGAGTAATTATGTCATTTACGACTTCCACTGGGTATAATGGCTGAAAATAACTGTTATGAAACACCTTTGAAGACTGTGCTGTGTGAGTGCAAAGGCATGAGATTGAAACCCCTTGCAATGGAGGTGACTGTTGCCTAGGCAATAGAAAGGACAGTTTCCATCTGCCTTAGGTGGCTTTGCCAAAAGAATCTGTTTCTTCTCACAAAAGCCCAGCCCTGCCAGGATGAGAAAATGGCAGTGAAAAATTGATGTTTTCTCAAGGCAGGCTGACCAGATACGAGTTTAGCTTTCAGGGGAGAACTATTAGATACGGATCCAAAAAGCAGCTCTCACAGACCCTGGCACATTGGGTTTCACGTCTGGAGGGAATATGCAGTGACTTGACTGTGAGGGGAAAATGCAGAACCTTATTACAAAAATCCTTACTATAAAACAGTGGTGTCTGAATGGCAAGAGGAGCCATTAATTACAATCTCTCTCTCCTCTTTTGTTGTTGTCTTCTCTGGCACCCATAAAAAGAGAAAAGAACAACTTACACTGGTTTTCTCTTACCCAGGCATTTCTGAAGCATGCTTAAAATTAGCTCAGCACCTGCAGTATTAATATAAACTCATGTCAGTAGCCCCTTGCAAAGGAATCCCAGCCCTTTCTCACAATACAATCTGAGTATACATAAATACCTCCTTCTTAGTTCCCCAAAAAGGAAAAACATCTGTGCAGGCCAGAAATGATATATGGTGCTTTCCAGCTGCGTTCCTCAGTGGGTCTCTTATGGGATCAGGGCACCGGGAGCCTTCACAGAGCTCAGTTCTCCTTTAGCTTAAACACAGTTTTACAAATTTGTCAGCATCCTACAGTTTCAAATATCCCTTAGCATTATTTGGCCTAAGTGCTCTATACAGTTTGTTGTAGTTACAAAGTCCACTCCAGAGTTTTAAGAATTTTTTCCCGAGATCACCCTGCCTAGATGTAAAGTGTGAGACACACAGGGTCAACTCCGTCTCACAAACATTTCAGGCAGGCCTTTGGAGTAGGCTGCAGCAATACTGGTCATTAACTGTAACTCTGCATGGAGATTTGCAGACATCTTCATTATTTAATGCTTATTACTGCACATGAAAAAGCATCTTTTGTTCATTTCAGAATGTTAATAATTCATCTCCTATGTCCTAACCCTTCAAGCATTCACCGCCTTTGAAGATCAGTTTCAATATTCACACAGCAATACATGGGTTCATCATGGAGCCACCTATTGAATATTTAGATCCAAGAAAGAATAAAAAATGTTGTCAACTTTTTTCATCACACCCTATCATCCTTTACAGAAATTACCTATCAGTATCATGGGCCTACCCTTTGATAGACACGGTATGTAAAATAACAGCAATTAGACATTACCTGGAAGAACAAGTGAATTTTTCAGGTATTATATTTTAAGCAATAACGCAGGCAATGTGAACAAAGTGTATAATTCAGTAATACCTGTTGCCACTGACTTAAGAAAAATAACTAAGGAGTTGTGTATGTTGTTATCAGAAGACTGAAAGGAATCCCAGGATAACGTCACCTGCATCTATTTCATGTACTCCACATTTGCATCAGCTGCACAGAGAGAGTTCTTGTGATACAGTCAACTTTCAACTAACTTAACAGAAGGCATTTTCTTTGCCATAATTGAAAAATGAAAGAAAATTTGCAGTAATTCTATTCTGAACTTGGTATCCAGCTCTCTCAAAGTGTCTGCATCTTGGGATTAATAAATGAATAACACATGAAAATTATAACTGTATATCGATACGACTGTTAGTATAAAACTTGAAGTCCTCAGGGGATGGAAATCCTAAATACATTCTGATTGATTTAGAGACAGCTGTGAAGCAGAAATTATCTCAACCAAAAACAAAATGAAAAGCGCAATACTAAAGTGAGTCCCAAGTGACAAAATTGCTGGTGCTGTGAAATATGACTCCATCTAACCTGTTTTTCTTTTTTTTTCCTCTCGCTAATGCAATTAGCAATAAAAATACATTGACCTTATAACCATGTATTGACTCTTCTTTGCGCCAGTATTTGTAATGAGAAGAAAAACAGTAATCAAGGGCTTGTTCCTGCAAAGTGCTCAGCACCCTGGACCTGTCTAAGCACAACACAGAAGGCTTGTGACTTAACACGGGGTCTGAGAGCTGTTCCCTGGCATTTGTGATAAGAGGACAGGATTAGAGCACATGCTTTCAATTAAATATGTACTTCACTGTTTGTCTGGATCATACAAAACAGACGCAGAAATCAAGCCCTAAGTATATAAATTGATAGGCTTCTGAACCTGTATTGTTTATACTTGTTGTTACTGATATCAATGTATTATTTTTATATATTAATATTTAAGTTTCCCTCACTGGATTCTGTTGGCAGTAACCTCCTCTTTTTTTTATATAATCAATGGAGAAAATATGTTAATTGTGCAGTTGTTGATGACATAGGCTTGCATATAATCTACATCAATCCTGGAAATTCCAGTGCACATCTAATTTAGTTAGTTTCCTACTGCTATTCAGTATGAGACTCTAAGAGTATAAATCACGTCCTTGGAGAGATTAGACCATTACAGTTTGTGCCTTGAGGGTCTGGCTTGAATAGACATTCTAAGAAGGAAACACCAAACAGTAAACAAATTATGCAAATTAATGAGCAGCAATTGTGGTGGAGACTGTTGTCAATTTATATTACCTTTGTCCTTGACTTTCAACACAAACTCTTAATTTGAGAATGACAGATACTTTAAAATAGAGTTCTTGTTTACAAACATAGCATTGACCATGGAGCACTGCCAGGATCCTACAATGCAGGGGAGTGTCTTGAAATGCACCTGTTTCTTTTGATCAATTGCAGGTGTAGGAATGTGTGCAGGTGAGCATACATTTTAGGAGGATGCTTGGCCTTCGTAGTTAATCCTCCAGACTTGCAGTTAGGCTCAGTCATCCTGTTTAACTAGTGGAGCATGTCATATGAAATCAGCCTTTATCTTTCATACACTTTCATATTAACTGAATTTCTTCCTTTTACACTTTCTAGTTCCTTACTTCATAATTACATAAAGAATTAGAAAATAAAATGAAACTTTCACAAATAATTGATGACATTTTTCTATACTGCATACAATTTCAGTCTTTTGCACAAAGAATTAAAAAACCTACGAGAAAATATAATTGTGGTACTTATTAGCTCTAATATCAAGAAAGTTAATAACTAATCCTTATTTAATATTTTTCACCTGTACCTATCCTCTTTAAAAATGCAGTGAAATTAAAACAAAGATTTCCACACTGGCAGAAGTCTTTTGAAAGCAAATTTATGTGATTTTTGATTACAGGGGGACTGCCTTGGATAATATATGGCTTGATGTTCATACCTACTGCCAACTGTGCTACACTGCTGTATAACACAGGATGCTTTCCAAATATTGCCCTGCAGAAGCTCAGGCAGGAGGACTTCAGGACAGCCAGGAAGGGCACGTGAAGCACAAGGAGGCCTTGCACACAGAGCCCAACCTCTTCTACAAGTGGCAAGGAACTTGCAGATTTTCAGGAATCATGTCCAACAAAATAAGTTACAGGATCTGAAACTAAATGGAGTGGCAGAGCAAAGTTAGTCTGTCTACTCTATCTGGAAAAGGTCGTGCTGAAGGCTGAACTGCCACAATGATTTGCATGATCATCTTCCCCGCATCTCCAAAGTTTCCCTGGAGGTGGTCTCAAAGTCACAGAGGAACATGATGATGCAGATGATGGCTTTCAGGTGTTGCCTGAAATCAGTTCTGTGCCTCTATCCCTATAAAGTATTCTGGCTTCCTTCTATCATATGATGAAATAGCAAGGAATAATGTCTTTGACCGAACAAGGCATCTTATCAGGAGAAACGATTCAGTAAAGGGGTTAGCAGAAAACAAAGCTGTGTCGTTGTCTGTTTTAGCTCTGTTGGTCTGCAATGGATTGGAGAAATTAAAGGGGAAAAATTCCTACCTAAAAGCATGTATTATTTCTGTGCCCTCCTAGTTTAATGAGGTAGGTGGGACAGAATACTCTATTCACAGAAAAGTGAACTAAACAGTGTCACATGTAAATGTGGTACTGAGTGACATGGTTTAGTGGGCTTGGTGGTGATGGTTGGACTAGATGATCTTAGTAGTCTTCTCCAATCTTAATGATTCTGTGATTCTACAATTCTATGATTTAATACAGATTTCAACAAGCCTGCAGCAGATAACGCACATGGAGTGCATCCCATGTATGAAGAACATGTTTCTCAATCAGTATTTGTCACTACAGATGACATTATGGCAAAGTGCCTGTTTAATTTTTAAGTGATATCCTATTCTTTCATTTAATGATGGGTCCCAAAGGTATAGTTAGCAATAAATATACTAACTGTGTGAATGGCATTTCTTGATGTGTGAGTAATAAAGCTCCTAATGAGATAAATCTTTGCAAAGCATGGCTGCTACAACATGAAGGTTTTATGAGTGTAGTAGTACTGTGCATATTGCCCATATGTAAAGTCAAACAGATTGAGGAGGGCTGTTAACTGTTTCCTTGAGTGAGTGAATGGTCAAATGGTGGGAACTCCACCCTTTTCAGGAGCTCATTCTTTTTTGATGACCATCAGAATAATGCTAGATTCACTGAAATTTAAGTTATCTTTCATTGAAAAATACGAATAAAGAAAAAGAAAAAAAACAATTCCAAAAGATGGTTTCTGAAGTTTTGTCCAGACTAGACTTTAAAGAGCTAGTGTTAAAGCATATTAGCTAACAATCTGACTAAGATGCTTTAGAAATAAGAAGGCAAAATGTTCTGCCTAGTGCATCTGTTAAGCGGCCCAAGTTGGACCAGAAATCTCTCCACAAGCAGATTTATCAAAATGTAATTAACACATACTTTTATCACACTTTAAATTCAATTTAGTCAAGACTAAAGTGTTAGTAAGATTTCTGTATAGAACACATCTTCCTTATGTTCTTTGAAAGCTCTTAGTGTTTCTACTTGAAAATAGAAAGTTTCAATCCTGTAATTGGTATCTGTGGTGAGAGCTAATGTCTCTGTCTAGGAAAGACAAGAACAACATAGGACAGAAGGAGCAGAGCAAATGAGGCTGACAGTGACATGAACTTCTGCATTACAAAAGCATTTAACAGTGCACTGCAACATCACTGACCTAAGCTTGTTCCAAATGGAATCCCTTCTAGCTTTAGCTCAGCACATTATTCATATAGTTGATCACTTCTAGATTTCACAGCAACAGAAAAATACAGTTCTACTATCTCAGTGGGCAGTTTTCAAGCCAGAACAAGGTGCTCATCTTTTGTAAAGGGACATGACTTAGCGGGCATGGTGGCAATAGGACTAGAAGATCTTAGTGGTTGTAACACAATGGAAATCACAGCAATGATAGCAGAGTAGCAAGGTCCTAGGCTGCAGCAAATGAGGCCTTGCTCAAACACAACAGCTGTGGGTACAAAAACAAAGGAAAGAAGCTGCTTACCTTCAGATGGCATCAGGTAAGCAGAGGTCACAGAATTGTAAGGGTTGGAAGGGACCTCTAAAGATCATCTAGCCCCAACCCCCCAGCAAAGCAGGCTCTCCTTGCTTCCACTGCCAACACTTACATGAGGTCTGGGAAGGGTTGGATCCTGGCTCCACCCCTTCCAGTCACTCAGGTACATTGCATGCACCTGGGCTGCCCTGGGTTGGCCCTGCCTTCCCACCAGGTGCTCAATCACTTGTTCAAGCCATGACTTAGCATTTCCACTACAGTGGTCTTTTCCAACCTTAATGATTCTGTGATTCTGTGAGCAGAGTTGCCCCCACATGTGATATGCCATGAGCTCCAACAAGCTCTGGTAATGAAAGGGCATTCCTATACATATGGCAGCTCCTCTTCCCCTCTGTGTTGCATTCCTTTGTGTAACTCAGATAAAGCTTAGCTGGAAGCTATTTGTAACAACACATCAATAGAAAGTTTGGCAATCACACTTTACCATGAATACCAAATCATAAGGTTTTCTGTTGTCACCTCTCAAATAATCTCCCAACTGATGAAAACAACAGACTGATGGTAAAGCATTTGCTGTTGCTTAGAACACATTCAGGCCATTGTAGCCAGTCCTGCTGCAAGACCTTTATGAGCCATGATTTTCACAGGAGACGCAAGAGTGAGCCACAGACACACCTGTCCTCAGACACTCTCTCACACAGCAGTAAATAAATAAATAAATAAGTACATCTAACAATACTTTTTTTCTGACATTGTCATATGCTCCTCTCATACTCATCTCACTAAAAATAAAATTATTAGTTCTTGTCAAGTGAAGGGAACAGACTGTTGGTGTCTTGGACAATAGTAGTGAATGCTTAATATTTTAGGTAAGTCAGTTTGTGTAAAACAGATATCAAGGGAAATTATTATTTGAAATCCTTTTATTTGATGAAGTATGGTATTAGTTATATCTACTTTATGTCTCACTTTAATTTTATGCAAATGTTTCTCTCCCCTGTGGCTCTGTTACTCATATAATCAGGTAAGGTGACTGAAGACAGGAAAAATGCTTGAGGGAACAGATAAATAGCAAAAACTTTCTTCCTTCTTCTTATCTCCTCACAGTCCACTGAATATAGTTAGTTTTATGTCATTTTAGAAAGAAAATTGAAAGAATTAAAGACAAGGAAGGAAAAAAGGAAGAAAAGGAGCAGCATACTCTGACATTGGAAAAAACTTGGCATGTTTTTATGATCTGCTGCGTCAGGTATCCATCAAAAAAGCTACCTACTCATTTGAGATGAGCGTGATCTCTATCCAAGCAAATGAGCAGGAGATGTGGAGTAATTGTAGCGACTAAAAATCTTGGACTGTGTGAATGCAGTAGCTGACCTTCAGCATTGTGCTACAAGCCATTGTGATATTCAAGGTTGGACATCACCAGCTTAAATTAGCAGTTTATCTGAGTCCAAAAGGATGGAAACAGCTGCAGGGATAAAGGATGATGAATAACATGACACAGAGCAAATGTAACTATGATTAATGGGACATCACAACTCAACAAAAAAGAGAACCAACTGTGGAAAGAGATAACTACCACGACAAAGAGCAAATTATTGTCTAAGGTGATGTAATTAACTCCAAGATTCCCTATGGTTTGGTTGGCTGGTTCCGGTGAGGCTCACTATTGTGCCCAAAATAATGACAAGGTTGTGGATCCCTAGTTTAAGTACTGGGTTATTAAGCTTCATTTTTACCCATTGCAGGGAACTGAGAGAGCGTCAAAGATGAGGATATGGCAATTTGTAATAGTACAACTACAATATACTGTTGTGACTCATTCAACTAACATTCCCTGGGAGAAGACAATTGGAAGAAAAGTTTAAACATGGTACACCATGATTTATGGGAGTTTTTTGAATATTTAAATTCAGGACTTACCCATTATAATTATATATTTTTTTTCACTGTATGAAGTCAAAGCAGCTTCCAAAAAGTGTTTTGTTATAGAAGGTGTGATTAAAAGTGTTTTTTATTCTTTACCTTCATTAGTTACATCCCAGATGGACAAGTGGTATTTTTCTTTTTTTTTTTTTTGCAAAGGACTGTTTTAGTCCCTGGAATCTTCAGTTGGACTGCTTGCTCAAAGATACATTGAATCATAGTATATCATCGTCTTCTATTTAGCATGACAAAAGCTTTATTCAGATCATTTGTTAGCAACTCCTGCTGCTTCCTTTCTTCAACCTAGAAATGAAGATTTATATGCTCCTGAAGGGAATCTGCTGACAACTTTAAAAATTGGAACATTTCTAAAAATTCAATACCTGAAACTGGAAAGTAGAGCCAGAATTTTAATTTTCTCCATTGGCTGTGATACTTCAATCATTATTCTAAGCTGTTATAAAGGCAGATCAGTTAAACAAAGCACTCCTAAAAATCTGCCATCCTTGTTTAGAAAGCAAAAATTTTACAATGCCCGTAATTTTATCATGAAATGTAAGTGGAACTTCAGTGATTCGCAGGAATCTCATATCAGAGTAAAATTTACTGTGGTAACCGTTAAACCTTATACTGGCACCTGTGTCTATCTGTGTCTGAAATCTACAGAATGATCACTGAATTGTAGATCAAAACTGCCAAAATTTGAAAGGCTTCTGGATGAAAACTGAGAAAGTTCAAACTGTTTGATGGTTCCACACTTTCTGGATACACTAGTATCCTCATTCTGTTTTCCTTCTGACTTATTCTTGCCTTGTGCTTTGTTAAGCATAGGTACGTGTCTATCACTGTAGTGCCACTGATGGATGCCTTCCTGTGTCCTACACAAAAGCCTCTTAAAAGTCTCATGACCTCAGAAAACATACCTTTCATTAGTCTGATTTATCTTTCTGATTTAAAAATATTCAGTTTTCTAAGTGTTTTTCAGCTCTTACAAATATAAAATGGACTTGGGAAAGGCTAAAAGGTAATGCATAGGTATTTCTATGGTTTTTTGTGGAGATGACTTTGAAATAATACCATGGGCTTCTGGTTACATACAGATTTTTGACCACTAGAGCAAGCATTTTTTTGTCTGCTCTCAAGGTCTGAGATTGCGAGATTCTTGGGATAGGTCTGTCACATTTACGTTTGTTTATCAGATATGATGCATAACGCAGCTTAATCTCTATTTGACCTGTAGGTATTACAGCTGCATAAACAGAAGGTGGAGAGTAATCACTCTGTGTAACCAAAGCTGAACTGACATTGCTTTTAAAACAATCTTTGGGGAAGGGTATGCTTCATTCTTATTTTTTTTCCCTTCTGTACTTCATGCTATATACACAGTAATAGAATTGTATTTAAAATGTAGTACACACAAGAAAATATTTTATTGTTAAATAATCTAAGAAAAACTAACATTTAGTTTTGGAATTGTTGCCACATGATTTTTTTTAATATCTATTTTACAATCTATTATCAGTTTCATT
Organism: Aquila spilogaster; assembly: GCA_024606505.1. Classification (NCBI taxonomy): domain Eukaryota; kingdom Metazoa; phylum Chordata; class Aves; order Accipitriformes; family Accipitridae; genus Aquila; species Aquila spilogaster. Next base: position 24,193 of record JANHGO010001658.1, read on the forward strand.
GAAACAGACATTGACAGAAATCAAGCTGGGATTTTACAGGTATTCATGCATATTCATACAAGCCAGGATCAGAAATGTCCCCATTTTTGTTTTGTAGAGGTGGAAAACTGATAGCATGATACTACCCACGGTATTACAATTATTCATGTAAAAATTATGCTAGCGTAAGAAATTATTAAATAATATTTGAGTAATTGTTGAATGAAATGCAGAAATTCTGAAACAAAATATTTGTGATTCACAATTTTAAACAATTTTTGAACAAGCTACACCTGCCATAAATGTCCCATTTCAAAACGCTGTTACGATTATATCAGTGAAACTACAACCACCCATGGTGAGCTTGAATTTTGTATTCAATGTTGAATGAGAAGGGAGAGCTCGCACAGAAGGTTGTTAGTTTTGCTTACAGCTGCAGAATTCTCATTAGGAGAAAAATCTGTTACCAGTGGACAGTTCACTTGCACTAGTTCTTTAGTTTTCTGCATTATTAATAAGCAGCAGATAGTAAATGTGATTCATGAAGGACTAACATTGCAGGTCTATAGCAGAATGGTGTAGGTAACATTATGATGGGTAGCCATCACATTTAGCATACGGAATTGTCATAGGCATTCTACTTTAAGCAAAAGTGAAATATGCTTTCCCATTACAGACTTAACCCAGTACAGATACTTTGCTCATAAATATTAAACAGAGCACAGCTAGCTGGAAATCCAGTACACTAGTAGCTGGTGAAAACCCAGCAAGCTCTGTGATTCATCACAGAAAAAAAAAAAATTATGAACTCTCCTTTATTTTTCAATTGATGGATTGGGTGGTTTAATAAATTCCTGTGTTTCATACAGCATGTGCCTAACAGAAAGACAAACTATAGCAGGTCTGTACAGAATGCAGGCAGAAAGGGAGAAAAAAAAATGTGCAGATACACATACTGCAGTGCCCATTAAAAGCTGAGAATGGAATCATACTTGGAGCAAAATCTATACCCCACTAAAGGCAGAGACAAAAAGTCCATTACCTCTAATGAGGTGACTATGGCACCTTCTGCATTTGGCAGGATTCATGAACAGTTGCTTCACATTCTTTGGGCGTATATGTGTCCTTGATTAGGCAGGACCAACGTGTGGCTCTGTTGCAGATGGACAGTACTACTGATAGTTATTTCCTACAGATGATGTTATCTAGGAAAAATCAGAGCCAGTGTGCAGTATAAACTCCTCTCCCCGCTCAATTTATGGTTATTATTGCTATAAATAACCTTTCAAACATCTTCAAAAAATGAGCCCAGACACTGGTCATTCTTAAGAGCTTCCATGATGTTATGTCTCAGATGAAAACCCTGATGCCGTGGTAATTACCATTTAGCAACCATGTGTTTTGCAAGCAATACTGACAACCTGCTAATAGTGCTACTTATTTTCTCCTCTGGAGGAAACTCGCTGTGAATTCATCTCTCAAAATGACCTTTGAACAAGCCCTGCCTTCACAGACACAGTACTAAGCTGTAAGTTTCTATCCCATCAGGTCCACAACAAGGTGGAATGGGGAAAATCCACTGATCTTTTCTCCACAGACAAGTGTTTGTTTCCTTCGGATTTGCTCAAGAAATGGACGTTGCACATGTATCTTCCGTGGTCTTGTAAGACCAACATCCTGACATTTTCTTTCCCAACGTGATTGTTTTCGCAGTCTATTTGCATTGGCACTGCAGAAACATTGAAGGAAAGGAAGAAAACTGCCTATGGACCACATCCATCCATAGCTGACATTTTGGGATCCTAAGAATTCTATACAGTTTATTGAATTTTTTAAAGGGATCCTAATCTTGTGTTCATCAGCATGTGTGATCACTTACTGTCTAAGTACTTAGATGTGGAGATCTCACTTGCGAAGCTTCAACCTGTTCCCTGAAGATGGTGTGAAGAGATGCAGCTATGGAGATTATGCAGAAGGCCATGCAGGGATGCTGGGACAACAGTACTGCAGATAGTTCATTTGTCACATAACTTAAACCCCAAGCAACTTTTCTCTCACCAGAATTGTTTGGCTGCTTATCTAGTAATTTCACAGTGCAACAGTGCCTAATTAAAATATTTTTGTTTTTTAGCATTAGGAAAACAATAAGAGTGAAATTTTGACTTTTTAGGTTTTCTTCTTTTCTTCCGTATCGGCTGTGTTAAAGAGTGTTCTTTTTTCCCCACTCCCCATAAAAAGAGTACTAACCCTTTAAATCTTATTTAAACAAAAACCTTTCAAAGTATTTTTAGCTCTAACATGGGTGTCAACTACAGATTCACATATGACTCATTAACTTTCGTACCCCAAGTATCTCTGCTTACAAGACCTAGGATTTTTTTTTTTTTTTGGTCTATTTTAAATAGGCAGCAATATTGACTGTCTCTTTCTCACAACAGCACGTAAGGCTTGTATGTCATGTCTAATGAATGGTGCTGTTAATCCTTAATTGTGTATTTATAGTTTCACTCATGATGAAATTGGAAGAAAATCATTTGGAAGTACTTACAGGAATGACAATAGCTATCCTCAGGGACTGGAAGTTGCTAAGATAAATGTTTTTTACAGAAACGGACTGTAGGAAAAAAGAGCTAGTAGATCAAGGTTTAGTCTATATATATCAAGTTGTTCTCGGTTTGTTATTTCTGAACAAGGTGTTGCTGTCCTCATTGTGTGACCAGTCTTGTTTGGGAGGAAAAGTGATTTGTTCCTGTTTAGTTTAAAGCATTTTGGAAACTCATTCATTTGCTCTAAAATAAGAACATGAACTTCAAGGTTATTCAGCTCTCATTATTCAGATTAAACTGGGGTGTTACTTTAAGTTGTCCTTCAAATATAGAAGTACAGAGACTATATTTTCCCCATTTTCCCCAATTACACTCAATATTAACTGTCAGCTTCTGCTTTTGCCAAAGAATTATGACAAATATGATTATGAGAAGAACTAGTGATCTTAAGCCTTAGAGAACACATAACATCGTGCCACTAATAAACAGAGAAACTCACAGTGCTATAGCCTGTCCTTTTTCAGTGCCTTGTTACCTATTGGGACTGCTGTCTACAGTGACCCTTAGGTCTTTTCCTAGTTTATTGTGCTCTGTTTAGAACTCAGCAACATGAAAGTGTATTTCATTTTTTCATTCCTGGATGTATTGGTTTGTAGTTATCCATCACTAATTTAATTTAAGGCTAGAACTGTACAATTAGATCTGCAGGTACACATTTCATAAATAGTGCAATGTGGTTATTGGATTTAAGAAGCATGGAATGAAAGGTACATAACCAGTGGCATTCACATTTTTCCAGTGTTGCTGCCCTTATAATCCATTGCAAGACAAACAGTAAATAACCTGAATTAAAAATACGAGACCTTCATCTCCCCTTCTTTCGTCCTGGCTTTAAAAAACACTGTGGAGCTGGCATTCCTTCATCCATGTGCCTTTTGCAGGTCATGCCTTGTGTCTGAGCACATTACACGCTTTAGGAATCCCATTTGAAATTGATTTATCTCTTTATTTACAGCTTTTCACATGTTCTCCTGCAGGCAGAATTTCTAAGCCTGTAACTGAATGAAGGTAAAAATTAGCATTTGAAGTGGGGTTACATATCACGGGGCTTAAGTTCAAAGCCTCAGTTTTGGGTGAAAATGAGTTTTCTGCATTCCTGCTTTTAAAATATATTTTCAGTGGTTTTAGAAGGATGTGTAATGGAGAGGGGGAGCTAACACTACAGTTCTAATGTAATTTCACCTCTTTGAAACTGTTGTGATATATCACAACTGGCTGACAGCAGGTTTATGTTTTCATCCACTGGCTGTACTCCAAACCTAGTCTGGAATGCTGAGTTTTGATTTGATGGAAAACTCAGTTCTCACAAATGCACATCTTAACGGAGAATGCCCTCAGTAGACAACACACAGTTTACCGAGCTGCAGCTACTCAAGACCTTCATTGATAACTAGATTTAAATGTGTCCAAAAATACTGAAGTACTCACTACCTGTGTCTTGTCTCCAGTAGGATTTTACATCACTAATCACTCTGCTGTATATACACATTTCTGTAGCATAACCTAAGCCCACAGCATGCATGTTCTTTATACTCACATACTTTGTCCTTGCTCACATTTTCCAATAGAATAGTGATTGCTTTTCAGTATCAAGCAGTGTGTTTAGCAGGTAAGCAATATGCTGGAGCTGGAAAGTTAAGGACTGCTATCTGCTGAAGCGTCCAGTACTGGCTTAGTAGGTACTACAGGACTAGGTATTTCCTTTCTTTTATTTTCCTCAGAAGCTTTATCTTTTTGGTGGAACTAACAATGCTGTCTTCTGTTGTACTGTTTTCAGAGCAGCTCCTAAGGAGCGTTGTAAAAAAAGGAGGGTATTATTGCTTCCTAGAGGAGGCACAGACTTTGAAGCTTAAGTTCAAAGACTCTGCACTGAGGTGAAATATCACTTTCTATGCATTGATTTACCTCTTTCTTCTGAAAAGGCATTCCTACCAATGGGATGGAGAGCAACTAATAAGGCTAAGACATGTATTCTCTTGATCAGCAGTATGTACTTAAATTGATTAAGGAGAATTTAACCTATCTTCTAATCAAATGGTTTGATGAGCAACCAGGAGAGCATTACAATTAAACATTGTAAACAGCTACAAGCTTGTAGTTCAGCCAAATGCTTTGGTACTTAAGGTAAGCATATCATAAATATTTTCAGCCTTCAATGGTAAAAACAAGTTATCAAGGAAGTCCTACAAAGGCAAAGAACAGTAATGGAAGAGTAATAGGGAATAATTTATCAGAAGCTTTAACGAAGAAGGTGGAGTATTGTTCTTCATTACTTTCATTAATTACATGCACTGAAATATGGTAACTATAACTGGAGTTGTGTCAGGATGTTCCCACCTTCACCTGCTCAAACTTACTGTTAAATTTGTATGACTCACATGATGTATGTGGTCTTTTCTCTTGCACTAAATGTCACGTGAAAGAGGCAGTGAAGTCTGGCAGAAAATAAGCGTCTTTGTGTTCCACCTTATCCTCAGATACCAGAGGGGCTGGAGGCAGCTGAGCTTAGATTCTGAGTGATGCCCAGTTTGGTGCTATGAGTCCAGTCTCATTCAATATATGAACTATCACGATTGTGGGCTCAAAAATTGCACACTGCCCAATTCATCCAGTCATGTTCAAATGGGCTCTTACGACCTCCCTCAAGGAATTTGGCTGTGCCCTATGAGAACTCTCGCAGCCACATTAGTGAATAGTGTAGTTTATTAAAGCAACAGATTACAGAATCTTTTGGATTCTCAGTTATAAATGCACTGTCTTCAAAGCACATGAGGTTAAATAAGGACATGAATAATATAGCTGACTACAATTGCATTAAATCATAGAACAACTCTACAGAGACTTCTGAGTTTCCCAGGGTCCCAGTATAACTGAGTGTGCGAATCTTACCCAATAGGAGTTCCCATGTCGGGGTGGGAAGAAAGGCTCAGCCCATTGACTGGTTCTGGAAGTCAGCAGTGTCCTCCTGACCTGCCTGAGATGGTATCTTCCTCCCTTGTCTGCAATGGTATCTTCCCCTGAAATTCCTTCTCTCTCAAGCCATTTTTATACTATTTTCTTACTTTCAGGTGGAGCTTGAGTGACTATAGTCAAATGTATCTTTGTTTTGCAAAGTTTACTCAAAAACATGTTTTTGACAGAAAGGTGGAAAACTGCTAGCTCAGGCCTGGCTCAAAAAAACCCAAGATAGTTTATTAGTTCTAATAGTATCATCAAGTTGGCATCCCTGAAAAGTTGTTTGTGCAGTCTGGCCACAAGACCTCCACCCTGCTTTGCACTGCATGTTTTTTACTAAGCTTACCAGGATCCCCGGTGCTTGCTAACAGCTAAGGTCTCAGGTCATATTGCTTAGGTGACTGTCATGGAATGGATTATCTGCCACACTGCACCCTAGAGGTTTACCTTCTCTCAAGTGGTGGACATATCAATAAGTAACTCCAGTAAATATTCCACATCAAATTAGTGGAGATTGTCTGCCCTGAAGAAAACAGGATGTTCGACTTCTGTTGGACAGATTTAACAAAAAAAATCAGATTCTTAATATAAAACACAGTAAATCATTATGAGCTAAAACAGGAATCTGTGAATGACATTAGTTCCAATTATCAACAAGTTCTCTCTTGAACAGATTGTTCCCCTCTCCTAAGCTACTGTCCACATGAGAATGAATTATATTATTAAAATATTTTGTTATAATGTTTGTTGACATTCCCTTAATTTGGTACTAATGGCTTTTCCTTTCAGAACAATGCAAGGAAAGAACCACTTTCCCTGACAAAATAGATGTGGGATTTATGTTAAGGATCAGTTTTGCAGCACCAAAGAACAGTGAAAGTTTTTAAGGTGGACACATACAGCTATATTTGTCACACAACTGAAACTATACATTAAAAATCACAGCATGTAGCTCCACTTGCACACAGGTAACATATTCTAGTGTCTGTTCTCCATATAAAAGTAAATATAAGAAATAATGGTATTTTAAAATACTGTACGCTTTTCATTTCTTGTATATGTTGATTTACACACACCTGGATTTGTGGTACCTTAAAATCACAATTTGGCTTCATTGCCCATAGGGATCTTTATCTCTGGACTGTTGGAGCAAATAAAATGTTGTATAAGTTTATTTCAGATGTTAGGCACGCCTAGAAACTAAAATTCCTACCATGTGAAAATGGCCAGGAAACATCTTAGGCAGTGAAAGCCTAGGACTGCATTTTTTTGCAAGAGCTGCTGTGTCAGCTCTCTGCTGCCTGTTTGACAAATCTCTTGTGTAAGAGCATTCTCACAAGGCTGGTTAAGATAGTTTACAGCTGTGCTGCCGCTCTGAAGAGGGCCTAAAGATTTCTGAGATTACCTCCAAGTGGACTTGAATGTAAGTCCATGTGATGCTCTTTTTTTCTGCCCCAGTTTCTAAGTATGTTAATGAAAGTTGACTATATTTTTAAAAACAAAACAATATTTCAGTAATTCATAAATATGCAATAATAGATCTGGATTTTTTGAGCAGCTAAAATGGAATAAACATCACATCCATACCAAGCGTTCAAATTCCCAATGAGTTGTTGTACATCACAACCTGTGATGTTACTTCGTGCACTGACTTGAAACAATTGACTGTATAGACTGTTCATAAGTAGAGTTGCAAGCTCATCAGGTTGGGTTTCATTTTTTTCCCTACAAATAAATATCAGCATAAAAACAGTGCAAAATTTGCCCTTTTGATTATTTGTTCATCTTTACAATGTTTCTCCATTGTAGTAGTTAACTTTTCTACTTATATTTAGCCTCAAACCTCTTTGCTCTGAATTAAGGTGACTCTGTCTTCTGAACAGTAAATAAGGCAAAACAATTTTTTACAAGCACTCACCATGAGCAGTCCCCATTTTTGTCACTCACATCCTGATACTGAAAGTACCTGGTGAGTAGTCTTCAAAATCTGGCTCACGGTCCTTGGGTAAGGCAACCACTGATTGAAAATTCAATTGTGAAAGAAGGAAAGCGATAAAACAAAGATGTTTGCTGATATAACTGTGTACTATAAGAAAAGAAGACTTTGCATACACTTTATTTGCACCAGTAGTGAGGCTATCCTGTACAACAGAAATAGCTATCTCAAAGTTGTGGTCTGTAGGCTAGCCTTCACTGTCCCTTTTATCTCAGGAAATTAAGGCTATGTCAGACAATGTTTTTATCAGGGAGTGATGTTCTAACTGTCATTCCTTTTATGAGGCTAATTGATGTCATTAGCAGTTCTTCAGCTCATTGAAATAACCTCTGGTTCAGAACTGTGTATTGACACAGGACTGGAAGTTTTCGCACTATTACTGTTATAGATAATGAAAATATAGGAATAATTTAATTTTCACTAGGAGCTCATTTTTAAAATTTAAATCCTTAGAATCTTTAGTGAGTGTTTAGCCCTGGGAGGATGTGGAGTGAGAATAAGCTTTCCAAAATGTTTTTCATTTAGGTACAAAATGTTGTACTATTCTGAAGTGTTTTCATGGTTACTTGTACACAAAATTGAAAAGGACCACTGAGAAGCAGTGTAGTTTTGTGTTTAGCATAGCCAGTTCAAAAAAAATGTTGTTACTAACACAGCTGTCTGAAGTAGACATTCCACAGCACTAGTTCATGTGCTCATTTTGTAGGTATATTTACTTGAATATCAATTTCTGGGAAAACAAAGACTTTGACATAAGAGACTAGCTAATAATCACAGATGATCTAGTAGCTGAAATGCCTGTAAAATACTTAAATAGCCATTTAGCTGCACAATGAATGTTTAAGTGAACAGTGGTTTTCCTTGAATATAGGGTATACCAAAAATCCCAAACCAAAAACGCTTAGCCTGGGCACTAAGTCTTGGACTTAATGCTGTGAGCCACTGAACTGAGTTGGAATTTCAACAACAACTGAGATCTTGCTGAAATTTTTTTTGATGTTGATATTCAAAAATAGTAGAATGCATTCATTAATGGCTGAAGAAATGACATTTGTTGTGTTGTACAAAGACTATAGTTACTAAACCAACGCTTGTTTTTTACAGTTGCTAACTTAAAGGTCAACTAGCACATGTCATTGATTTTTTTTCAGATACTATAGTTAAACTGCTTCCACAAACTAATTTACTATAGGTGATTCACTGAATGCTTGCAGCAGCACCGCAGAGTTTTATTTTGAATGCAGTCAATAGGCCTCCATATTTCCAAAACAATGTGTAGCTAAAATAACTCTGATCCATACAGAGTGGGACTCATGGTTGCTGACATTTCCAGTCAATAATGTTTTTGAGAAAAATCAAACAATATATTTAAAATCAGATACAAATTCATTGTCCTTGTAGTACAAAAGTAACTACTTCAGAAATAAAAATAAAATAAAATAAAATAAAATAAAATAAAATAAAATAAAATAAAATAAAATAAAATAAAATAAAATAA
>JANHGO010001659.1:0-33224 GCA_024606505.1 Aquila spilogaster
TCTCTGGTTCCTCACTCCTCACCCACACCCCCTTGCTATTTGTTGTAGTGCATGAAAAGAAGAGAGCAAGCGCATGTCTTTGAGTTTGACGGCTCCCTTCTGCTTCTCCGTCTTCTGCGGCCGCTCCGTGGGGCTCACCCGGTGTGGGATGACATAGGTCCCCGCTGCAGCATCCCCCCAGGCCCCGCTGCTGTTCCCCGCTGCCCCGAGCTCCATGGCCGGATGAGCAGCGATGCACCTGCAGCTCCTGCTCGTTGCTATAGCTGCTGGGGGCAAACAAACCCTCCCAGTGGGTTGGGCTCCAGGAGGTGTAACCCCGGATTACTTCTCCCCGCTTTCGTCCCCAGGACACCCCACCCACAAAAGGGGGTGGCACTAAGGGGGGGTTGTGCCCCCTCAAAGGTGGTTTTGTACCTGCAGGGAAGTGGGGCTGTGGGACCTTCCCAGCCCTATGCACTGGTCCCAGTGTTTAGGGAGCCCTGGTGCCAGGACTCGGCCCCACCGTGGGCCCACTGGCAGCACCCCATGGCTTTGGCCGCGTGGTTTGGGATCCCCATCCCACAGCCCCGTGGTCTTCCCCAGGGTCACCCATCATGGGTGGGTGGGAGGCAGGGAAAAGCCACCTGGAGGACGGGGATGGGGGCTGGTGGGACGTGCTGTCGTGCACCCGTCTCGCTGATTGGGATGTGCTGAAAGGTCCCATCGAGAGCTGACGGAAAGCAGCTGGAGGCAGCTGCCGTGCGGCAGTGTGTCCCCACGGGGCTGGGTGTCACCTGTACCTGGGGCAGGTTTCCGTGTGGGAGCAGTGGGAAGGGTGTGGGGGTGGGGTTCGGCGCCGGGACTGCACCCTGCAGCCGTGGGGTCTTCACTGATGGAAGATGAAGATCCATCTGCCCCATGGATGTCCCATGGCCCTGAGGGATGTGTGCCCCCCCTCCCCCCCCATGCATGACCACAGCACCGTGCAGCTGTGGGGTCTCCACTGATGGAAGACGAAGATCTATCCACTCCACGGATGTCCACTCTGACCCCACCCGTGACCAAGGCATGGTGCAGGGGGGGCCATTGCTCAGGTGCTACTTTGGACTCGGTCCCCATGGATGGCCGTACGTCCTCTACCATCCAAACCCACTTCAATGGAATTTTTTCCCCATCCTCCCGATGCCCTCTGGTATCTTTCCTCTGCCCCCGTGAGCTCTTCTACTGCCCTTCCGTGTGATTATTTCATCAATGTGAAACCCAAAGCTCCCCACGTACCCTAGCACTGATCTGGGAACATTTCCTGCAGCCCAGATCCAGCTCTGCTCATGAAGTGGGAGCAGATCCCATCAAAACCCCAAAACCAGAGACACCTCCACATGGCAGGAGCGAAGCCAGCTGCTCAGGCTCCAACCCTTGGCTCTACAGGGGCTATTTTCCACTTGATTACACTTTACTCCGTGTTCCTAATTTCTTCAGGCCCCTCTGGATTGTTTCACTGCCTTTTGTTACAGCTCCCAAATTCCCATTATTTGCACATTTGATTACCGCTCTGATTACCCCCTGCTTCTGGCAGAGCCTGGCGTGCTCTGAGCACAGAGTGTCCGTCGTGCCGGTGCTCATCTTGTTCTTGTCTGCAAGAGGGGTTCGAGCGCTGCAGCAGAAGACTTTTTGCCACGGTAGGACAACAAGGGGACGCAGTGGGAATTCCCTAAGACCTTTCGTGGCATCCCAATCCCCTTGAGGGTGTTGCTGAGCCAAACCCAGCGTCAGCCCACTGTGGGTCCAGTGCAACGCCCGCCCCAGTGCATCTCAACATGAGGCAGAGTCTGGGGCTCAGCTCTGGGCATTTCTTGGGGACTGTCTGGGATTTCTTGCTCTGGAAACCCAAATCTTCACCCTACATCAAGCCCCATCTCTGGCTTAGGACAGGCTCCACCTGCAGCTCTGCTTTGGGCCATGGTCTTGCACGGGCCCCGCAACATCCCTCATCACATCCTATCTGGGGAGATCCCAAAATGAGGTAATACGGACAGCAGGGACGCGCAGTCCACAGTCCCATGGCGGTCCCATGGTGGTCCCTTGGCAGTCCCATGTTGGTCTCATAGTGGTCCCGTGGTGGTCCCATGTTGGTCTCATAGAGGTCCCGTGGTGGTCCCATGGTGCTCCTGTGGCAGTCCCATGGTGGTCCCATGGCAGTCCCATGGTGGTCTCATGGTGGTCCTGTGGTTGTCCCATGGTGTTCCCATGGCAATCCCATGGTGGTCCCATGGTGGTCCCATGGTGGTCCCGTGGTGGTCCCGTGGTGGTCCCATGGTGCTCCTGTGGCAGTCTCATGGTGGTCCCATGGTAGTCTCATGGTGGTCCTGTGGTGTTCCCATGGTGTTCCCATGGTGGTCCCATGGTGGTCCCGTGGTGTTCCTATGGCAATCCCATGGTGGTCCCATGGTGGTCCTGTGGTGTTCCCATGGTGGTCCCATGGTGGTCCCATGGTGGTCCTGTGGTGTTCCCGTGGTGGTCCCGTGGTGGTCCCATGGTGGTCCTGTGGTGTTCCCATGGTGGTCCCGTGGTGGTCCCGTGGTGGTCTCGTGGTGGTCCCATGGCCATGCATGGCACTGCTGCATCATCAAAGCACAGAGGCTGATTTCCCACTGATCAAAGCCAACCACCTCCCAAACTGGGTGCCACCAGATGGCACCAAAGAAGCCAGCTCTATGCGGACACATGGGTGGGTGTCTCGGGGCCAACACCACCACCCCCCTCCCCACCTCCACCCCACTCTGCCAGCACAGCGTGGGCTTATTTGCACCCAGAATCACTGTATTTGCTCTTAGCGGTCCCTGATAAGGCCCCCTCTCATTGCTTGTTCCTGTGCTGTTGGAAAATTAAATGATTGAAATCGGGTGTTTGCATTTCGCTGGAAACTATTAGATGGTAATGAGGCCGGCCGGGTCCCGGAGGCTCTTTGTGTCAATAGAACTGCGGGATCAGAGCTGTGCCTGCGAGAGCAGCATCAGTCACTCCTAATAACGCCGTACGAACGGCTTTAAATATTAAGGGCCCGGTTCCTTTCTCCGCATTTTTAGCTGTATTTATGTTACATACCACTTCTTTGAACGACGAGGTGAACTGCGTTGGGCACTTTGCACAGCCCATTCTGCTCTGGTTTTGCACAGCCCATTCTGCTCTGGTTTTGCACCGAGCTCGCAGCACTCGTTGTCATCAGCTGAGGTTACAATGCCCCACTGCACTCCTCTGGGATTTCTGGAGCACGAGAAGCCCCATCCGAGGGCTTTGGTTGTGCGCTGATGGGGCAGAGCTTGGGTCATCCTGCAGAGCTGACTGCCACACACCCATCCCGCAGCCCTTCTGGGGCAGCAGATGCATTTGGGAAGGGATTTTGGGGTGTCCCCGCATGACAGGGACTTGCAGGAACACCCCTGCCCCGTGTGCACACCATCCCAGCATCACGGCATCCCCTTTGGGATCCCCACCTTCCTTACTCCCTCTGCCCCCCGCCGCATCATCCCTGCCTGCACCCCGCTTCCCAAACCCTTTGGACGTCGGGTTTCCAGCTCAGCAGCATCCAAGCAGCAAGCAAGAGCACTCTGCAGCCCCACTGAGCATGGGGACACTGGGGGGGGTCCGGACCCCAACGGGTGCAGATAATGGGGTGGTGGGGCAGTGCCAGGCTGCGTGATCTGTGCATTCAGCCCCGTGCATGGGGAGGGGGAGCTGAGGGTGGAGCCTGCACATCGCCAGAGCTGTGACATTCAGTCTGGCGGAGAGACGGAGCCGTGGGCAGCGCAGGGACAGCGGGGGGCGGGGGGGCACAGGGAGAGGGTCAGGGACACTCTAAGGGACCGAGCATCCGCTGTGGGAAAGTGGTCTGGAGAGATCTGGGGGACGGATAGGATTCGGACAGAGCAGGGAAAGGGGTGAGGGGAGCAGGGTCACCCCTGGAGCCGGGACCCCGTGCCCAGGGCCATGCGGGAGGAGCGGGGCCGTCCCCAGACCCTTGGGGACTGAGCGGGGTGGCACGGGGCCCGCTCCCACCATGGGGTGCCCATGGCTGAACCCCGGCTCCTGCATGTTGCTGCTGCTGCTGCTCGCGCTGCCGATGCTGCAGGTAAGTGTGTCCCCAGGGGGAACATTATGGGGGAACAGGGGGGTGGTGGTCCCCTCCCTGGAGCACCATGGGGAGTGTAGCACCCATAGTCCTGGTGGGGGGACCCCACGGGTTGAGGTGTTCCCTGCACGTCCCTGTCCCTGTCCCCATCCCAGGGGCTGTGATGCCTGCTCTGTATGGGACAAGGTGCTCCGGGTGTCCTTGGGGAGCTGGGGAGGAAAACTCTATGGAGTGCTGCAGGATGGTCCCAGTGCTGCTTCCCACGTGCTTTGGGTGACATGGGGCTCAGGAGAGGGAATCGGGGTGGAAGGAGGGAAGGAAGGAAGGAGGGAAGGAGGGAAGGGAGGAAGGGAGGAAGGGAGGGAAGGGAGGAAGGGAGGAAGGGAGGAAGGAAGGAGAAAAGAAATAAAGGAAGAAAGGAAGAGAGAAAGAGAGAGAAAGAAAGAGAGAGAAAGAGGAAAGAAAGAGAGAAAGAAAGAGAGAAAGAGAGAAAAAGAAAGAAGGAAGGAAAGAAGGAAAGAAGGAAAGAAGGAAAGAAAGAGGGAAAGAAAGAGGGAAAGGGAAAAAGAAAGGAAAAGGAAAAGAAAAAGAGAAAGAAAAAGAAAAAAAGGTAAGAAAAGGAAAAGGAAAATTAAAAAAAGAAAGGAAAATAAGAAAAAATTTAAAAAAAAAAAAAAGGAAGGAGTTGGGGGTACTTCAGGGCTTTGTGAGGAGGGTGACAGCATCAGCCCCTTTCCCAGATGGGGAAACTGAGGCACGGTGGTGGATTGGCCCCAAAGGTGCATTTGGATATGAGGTGTGCTCATCACTTCTGCTCACAAACCCAAAAGCTGAATGGGTTTGACGGGGGGCGGATGGGCCATGCCTCGGTAGGTACTTCCTCATCTCTCATTGTGGTTCTGCCCTGCCGACGGGACCGGCCCCTCTGTTTTTATCATCTGAGTGGTGCCCTGAAGCTTTTAGGAGGGAATTAGAGCTCATTGCAGTTCTTGATGATGTGTACAAAGCAAAAAGCTGAAAGCTGGGGAGATGTCAGTGCTCTGCCGAGGGCAGTGGCCGCAGGATGGGGCGGTGTGGGCCGGGGTCAGCCCGCGTGTCCTCCCTGCCAGGTGCGAGCGACGCATCCCGACTGCTCCATCGTCCTCTACTTCCAAGAGCGAGAGGATGAGTGCCTGGAGGCCATCAGGAGCCAGAGCCAAATGCCATTCCCCAGTGGGTGGCGAGGTGAGAGCCTTCACGTGCACGGGAAAAGGGTTTTCTGCGGGGGTTGGGTGGTGGTCAATGGTGGAGGGGTGGCAGTATCCTTGGAGAGCCCCAAAGAGAAGGGAGAGAGGGGACTGAGGTTGCAGCTGGGGGACTACAGTGTGCAAACGGCCATTGGGGATGAGAACCCTATAGTTATGGCACATGGTCCTAATCCTACCCCTACCCCTACCCCTACCCCTACTCCTTTCCTTCAACCAAAGAGAACATTTCTTCAATCTGTTACTAAATGTATTGAATCTCCCTCGCTGAAGTAAAAAATCTGCTAAAGCAAAGTTCAGCACAGATGTAACCAGTTGCAGTATCCCCTATAACAGTGGGCAGGAATTTGATGTGACCAAGTCACAGAGAGCTTATTTGGCATAACACTCTGTTGCATAATTCAGAACTTCAGCCTAGGGATTCTTTAATAAAATACTGATTCTACAGGGGCAACATAACTTCCTCAGCTTGATAAACATTGTCCTGGTGAAAAATCAGAATACATTTTTCCTAATCCTCCTTCATCTCTGCAGAAATCACTTTCTGATTGAGGTCGAACTTGTGCTTTGGCAAAGCATGCAGACTCTCATTAGGATCTGATTGCATGCGTATGATTGTCCAAAATGCACAGTAGGTGAAGGGTCAAAGATACAAAGGCTGCTGTTGTTTTTATTTCTTTCCCCCAATGCACCCAGCATGTGGAAAATATTTATCAACCTTTTGTCTGTGTCCCTGAAGCTTCACTCCTGATATGCTTTTTTAGAGTCCCACAAGGAGTCCTGTTTAATTTGGACCCACACATCCTTGGCAAGATGGCAGTGGCTCATGAAAGCTAAATCTCTCCATCCTCCATTAGGTTTATGCTGTGAGATGGCTGTGGCACATAACCTGAAATGCATTTGATTGCTTCAAATAGGGATGCTCTTTGGACAGAAGCTTCTGTTACTGAGGAGCAAAGGTGCTGACTGACAGTCCCAGTGGGTATTTTGGGACAGAAACCTCTATAGCTGAAGGGTAAGGAAAGACAATAAGACCTCATGATAGTATGTGTGTCCGTGGCATCCACTTTGTTACTCGAACATCTACGGCTGTCACTTACTAGACATGGTGAAGCCTCATATGAAACTGAGAAGCCACAGGAGCATCTGGTTTGGTTTGGCCTGGTCCCATGAACTACCTGAGGAGCAGGAGCATCCGTATGGTAGCAAATGTAGGAGATATTTCTGTCTGAGGAAAATGTACATTCAGCAGATGCAGATGCATGTTCTACAGTGTGTCTACACTGTATGCATTAATAAGTAAATTGTCACCTTACTCTAACTAGGCTTGACCAAGGAGCTATACATTAACTTATTCATCATACATGTAATGGTAACCATATAGGCTTTATCTGTTTAACTGAAGTCCATTCATTTTCCTAATTGCAATTGTTCTTTTTTATATTATTTTTAGCTTCTATTTTTATTTTTATTTTTTTGTGAGGAGGGAAAATAACACTTTTCACAGCACTTCTCTGGAGGACTGGCAAACTCAATATATATACAGGGCTTAAGTGGCAACAAAAAATACAGGTCCTTCTAGGTGCCAGTGAAAAAAACATTACTGCAACACTGCTTCCTTTCTGGGGGAATGTTTTAGGTGTTGCATCAAAAGGAGAGGCCAACATTTTGTCATCGTAAATACGGATAACTCAGATTGAACATAAATACTTTCAAAGCCCTCTTTTTTATTTTATTTTTCTGGTTTCTGTTCTCTGAACAGTTCCTGAAAATTGACATTTAGTAAGAAGGCTCCAAAGGGAAATCTAAACTACAGTTTCTTTTCCATGAAGGAAATATCTATTCCAGTTGGCTTTTCTGTGACTGCTGCCATTTTTCTTTTTCTTTCTCCTTTCTTTTCCTCCTTTCTTTATATATATGTTTTAAAGAATTAAGTGGGTTTTTATTTTATCTTAAAAAAAAATATTGGCAAAAAAATTATTGCCCCTTTTTGTTATTTAGAATTATTTTTAGTTCCTCTTTTCTCTTATAAATGCTACTCCTATTTTCCTTTATGAATCTTATACAGAATATGTGCTCAGATTTTGAAAGTAATGCTGCTTCTCTGTTCCTTTATTCAAGCTGAAGACTCCAGCAGAAACTCTCTAATAGAGAAATCCAAGTGTTGCCATGCTGGTAGCCAAGACATTCTATTATTTCAAGTGGAAATACAGCCCTGCAGATTTTCTCCACAATTTCATTCCACAAAATGATTTTGAAGCAAATTATAGTAATAAAAAAGCACACGTCAGTGAGCTGGTCCTGACTTAGCACATGGAATACAAGATGTCACACATGTTAGTGGTGTAAGAAAACCTTGGTAGGCTTAGAATAAAGGGAGTACAGTTCTGCAAATAATAATGATTCCCACAATGCGGTTCTAATGCACAGACATACATCAAATAAATAAATAGGTTCCAAATTTTTAACTAATTAAAGCTAATTTGAAAGACAAAACTTTCTTCCAAAAGAAGATGATCTGCAGCCCAAATTTTAGTCCCTGAAGGAAAACTGATGTTTCCTCACTGCAGTTCTGTTTCTTAAAGCATCACTTCGATTTGCAGTGAGGAATCCGTGAGTACTTTTTACTGCAACAGCTATTGACAGGAGTGGAAAGCATTCAAGGTGACAACCTCCGTTAGACCAATGTGAAGGGTTTGAATGCAGCTACAAAGCATAAGCTGCCACAAAATTCAAGCCAAAGCTCTTTAGCTGGCTGTTTTAAAATCTCATAATCTCTGTGAATCAGACTCTTGAGACTGGGAGAGTTAGCAATGTGCAGTAACTAGTGGGTTACACGCTCCGAGGCAGCTCTTCCAAGTATGTGGGACCACAGCAGCCTGAGTCTGGGAGCTGTCCCAGTGTATGTGTCAGCTGCCCTCGTAGTTGATGTATCAGGGACCTGAAGCAAACAGCAAGGTTTTAGAGCCTGAGCTAAAAGCCAAGGCTCTGCAGCTGGAGGCTTTAGCAACATATAGTCAGGGTGGATTGACAAAAGAGGAGGATTTAGAATACATGCTTATTAGCCTTTAACCTAAGAACCTTGTGAAGGTCCACCTTTAGAAAAAGTTATAAATATCCATGTAAAGGATTTTTTTGGTGATTATTATTTTCTTACAAAATGATTTCTTAACAATGTAACCCCCCCTTTTTCATTATAATTCAAGTTCATCTTAACACTAAGTATGTTGTTGCTTGACTGACAAAATGAATGGGCTTGAGTATGCCTTTTGGTGGTCATTAAAGGATTTCTTTTAATCAGAGTGAGATGAGATGAGTGAGAATGAGTGAGATTATCAAACTGGATTATGCTAGAACCTCTTTCTCTTATATAATCCATAAGGATTTTCATGTTCTGAACTTATTGTATAGTGACTATACTTTTGAGTGCTATCAGAAAAAAAACTGTATAAAAAATCCATATCAAGTACCTGGAACACACAACTGAATCCCTGCTCATATGCATTTGACCTCTCTTCCTCCTCCCTTTTTTAATCACAAAAAAAGCTTATAATACTGAAATGTATAAGCTCTGTGCTGTACTTCTACAGAATGAAAATAGAATTGAAAGAATAGAAAAAGCCAGGCACCATGGTGTATTTAACGAGTAAAGGTGGTAAATACCACCTTTTTTCCATTGAAAACTTGCTTTTTTAATATCATTTCCCAATCTACATATATGCAAACACAAGCTGGCAGGTACTTTAACCATAATTTATTTTTACAGGTCTACTTTTTGAATCAGATCTGAATTCTTGGTCATTGAAGTAACTCTTTACTTCCACTGGATATGATTTATGAGATTCCATTTTATTCAAATAGGATTTTGCACCTTCTTTTGGGAGACTTTGAGAGAAATCTTAGTAATTTAAGCTAAATAACCATTGATTGGTGTTCCTTGTTTTTATTTGCTCTTGGGTCACCTGAAGCAACTCTGGACAAAAGGAGCTAAATTCCTAAAAGCAGTGCCCATTAGATGATCTCCCTTGGAGAAACATTTGTAATGTGAAGGCATTACCTGAAACAGGTGGACAGAGAGATGCTACTCACCTGGATTATTTCTGGATATTCTGGAATACATACCCAGAAACTGGATAGGAGCCTCATCTTTTCTGAATATGACCATAGTTTACTGTTTTTTCTTCCTGTTGCACTCCTTTTACTATTTACTGGAGCTGGTTTATCTATAAGAGTAAGCAGTTTACAAGTATTCTGTTCATCAGCTGCTTCTGAGAGTGCTAACTCATATTTCCTTTCTAGATGCTGCGGTGATGGGGTCAATAAAATTAGCCTTCCACCTGTATATTTCTCCTTGGTTGATCCTTCTATTCTTTGGTATCCTTAATACAGGCTTATTTTAGGCCTAAAAATTTATTTTGATGCTGAGTACTTTCTGTTATCTTTCATGTAGTTATTATACCCTCCAACTGAAGTCAGAATTATGGCCCATTCACAGCAAATTGAGCTTTCTCGAGGTTAATGAAAGAGGTTTTTCTTTCCGCAACATATTCCTTCTCTGTGTGTGCATCTCTGGGTTATATTTTTTTCTGGGTTATATTTGAGTGTGGCTTTATTGAAACATTGCCACAACTCTGGTAGTTTGGGATGAATCCATCCCCAACTAGGTGCATCTTTCCTTGGTTTCAGATTTAACACACAATATAAACACAGTTTGTATTTACATCGTGAGGCAAGTCTTGAACAACCGATCTGTTCTTATGTGGATAACACCTTTAAAACTGGTTAAAACGTTTGGAGAAGAGCTGAAGAAATAAAAGAAAGCTGAGCTTTATATAGTTGCCTAATTTGAAGAAGAGCTCAGTAACAATATTGAATAACAAAGGCTTTGTCAAATGCAATGAATCAGTTTTTTTGAACTCGGTTTACTTTTGCTGTTAATTTGTCTGGAGTCAATAAATTCAGTTTGATGCATAATTAGAGAACCATCAGCAGTTGGCACTACAAATATTTCAAGGGTAGGTTTATTTTTTTTGTTTTCTTTTTTTCTTTTTTTTACAGAATAGAAATATATCTCTCGTGTGTATTCGTATTTCTTGCAACAATCTTAGGAAATGCAGATTTCTATGTTTGGTGAACTGAGTCAGCCGAAGTTACTCGCATAAGATCCAACATCAGAGATGCTCAGCTAAGGATTACATTTTTGCAGGAGTGAATAACAAGGATTTTGGTTTTTTTTGTCTCCAAATTTATTTATTATCTGTGCCAAACATGACTGCTTGTTCTTCAGACCACATTGCTCTTGGGCTATACTATCATTTTGCTGATGCTTTCTTTCTTCTTCTTTTTTTAAATTTCTGTTCCTATTTGTCTGAATCAAAGGACTCTGCACGTGGTGAATATCTGCTTTTTGGGTGAAAGACCAAGTTTTTATGCACCCTAGATACGATATGTTTTTAGTACATAACATGTATATTTGCTTCTTTATGCATGTGCCAGAAGGTGTATAAACACACACATGTATGCATGTACTGTCTAACCCGAGTATCCTGGTTTGAGTCTCAGTCCCGTTTACTTTTTGATTAATTTTTACTTTTCTTTTTTGGCAAAGGTAAGGCATCTAGCTCTGAGATGACTGACGCAGAGTTAGGTTTGTAAGAAGTGAGATTTTCTGGGAGAATCTACAGAAACTGTGTCACCTGTAGTCACCTAGGAACCTAGTAACTGCCATAACTATACATAGGCTAAACCTCACCTCTGTGGTTGTTCTCTGACCTTTTTCTGTGGTAGCACTAAAAATAATTAATTGGGGTTTTTTTCAATCTACGTGTTTGAGAAACATCGGTCTTGATTTAAAGAGTGAGTCTGGAATTTCTGAGCAGTGAGCATAGTGTGACAGAAAAATTATGTCCCAAATATAAAGGTATCCAGACTTCTCCAGCAGGCAGCAGACCACCTATGTGGCAGACTTAAGATTCCTCCAGAGCCACTAGCTGAACTTTCTGTTTGCGTGCCAAGGGAAAAACACTAAAAGAGTAGGTATTTTTTGTAAGTGCACATTAGGGTCTTCTGCTTGCTGCCCAAATTGGAGGAATGATGTCCAGCAAAAAAATGTTAATTTCATATCCCAGTGATGCTCGGGGAAAATGCTGTTTAGAAAAAGTTTGCTGTCAAAAGTTGTACTCTGTGAATGATTATGAAGTTGTGCACAATGTAATACTATATGATAGCCTCCCAGCATTTGTACTTGTAATGGACTTCTGCCAAGTCTCTAAAACAGCAGGTGATTTTTTTTCCTCTTCTCTGTTTGTGTTTTTCTATTTGTGATTCAACTGCATTATTGGCACGTGCAAAAGGCACTACAAAGGCAAAAAAAGTAGGCTGTGATCTCCAAGTACATGCTACTCTTGTGGAATTTGAAATGCACGTTTTGAGCTTTGGCATTAGCAGAAATGAAAGCATAACTTTTTACATATATTAAGCATTCCCCCAGACTCCAAAATACATCTTATAGTCTATGCCAACTCACCTAAGGGCAAAGAGTTCCACAGTCCTTTGGAACTTGTCTAATTTTGATAAAAAACTGTGTGTACCCCTTTACTGTTCCGTGTGTGGCTGTTAAAACAGTATCTTGACCATCGTGGTATAATTTATGTTAGGATGAAACATATGTAATATTTTGTAATGATATTAATCTACAAAAGAAAGACAATTTTATGTATACACCTGAAATACAGACTGTGTACAGCAGCCAATAAACTTGGCTGATATTATTAAAAAGTAAGAAGTATGCAGCATGCTAGATTTCACCTTCTTAGATAATTACAAATACCTTCAAATTATTGTGGTTATAAACGTGAAGACATGAATCGATCCAGTTCGAATAGGAACCAGCTTGGAACCTTAGACTTTTCCTTGGACCAAAATTATTATTTGTTAAGCTTAAAGTTTGGATAAAGAACCCATAATCTGTTTCCCCAAACTTTTAACTTTGTCTTCCCAACCCCAGGCATCCACTTGTCCACAGCATCTCAGCAGTGCACTGACTTCCCCCTCCTTTATGTGAAATCCTATGGGTTTTCCTCAGTTTCCTACTCACTGAAAATTTCTGTAGGTTTTTCCATCTGACTGGAAATCTTCTGCATTTCCTGGGCAGCTTCCTTGCCTTTGGAGAACCTCACAGATGGTAGATTTGGCAAAGTAACTGCGAAGGCATACTCTTCCCTTACCCTATCTGCAACTAATGTTTTTTTTGCCTTCCCTGATCAACCACATACTATTATGTACTATCTGCAAATGGGAAATCCCTGACTAACCATGAAAGAAACTTTGACGGAAATACGGAGATAGAGAAGTGGTAGGTGAGAGAAGGCAAGTCATGTTTTTGAAACCCTACTAAAATCCTCAAACGGATGACAGGAAAGGCAGCGGCAAAATGAGTCAAGGAATATCTCACTAACACTTGTTATAAGCGAAGAGATCAGAAATCTACAAAGTTAAATTCCTCTAGTAAATGGTGTGCAACTCTACAGTTACTTACATTATCATGGTGGAGATATGTAGGTCGCTCTGAAAGTAATGCCTCCTACTTATTTCCATCAAAACTACAACAAAGAGCAAAACAACACTATTTGATAAAGCAAATTCTAGCTACAAAACATTATTTTTCAACACAGTCACCATCATTAGCTATGCATTTCACCAGCAATGAACAAGAGCCTGCATGCTGTGCTCATACAAATCTGCACCAGCAGAGATGACTCACTATTGTTATTGCCACTGCTGAAAGGCACCACTCACCCCTCACAGTGCTGACATCCACTGTTTGGTCTCCATAAATGTTCAGCAAGCATCACTGAATATCAATGAGTGCAATTTTTTCTGCCATTTGTCAGAGTGCCCCCCTGCTGCCATCCGTCATGTGGCAACAAAATGTAATGGAATATTGGTGGGAAGGTTCAGCCATATCACCAACATCCGCCTCTGATGTTGTGGGCCAACATAATAAAATAGGAGGCATTACTTTTGGAGCAGCCCTTGTATATAATGTTCCCGGTCTGATGCGGCCCAAGAGAATGACAAGTTATCTGGGAGCTGATTAAACTGCGACCACAACTCAACACTCTTCATAGGATTCGAAGCTTTTGTCTCCTTTCAGTGTGTTTGCTTTAATCAGTATACAGTCCCAGACTTTTCAGATGTACTGACAGGATTTCAGATGAATTCTTTCATTTTTCTTTTTTTTAAGCAAAGCGGTCATTGATAGAGTTAAATGAGGGCTCAGTAAAGATGAAACCATGATCCTACGTACAGTATACAGAGTCTCTGTGTATGTGCGTGTACACATATACACATCCTTGTAGCTGTTCTCAGAAACTTTGAATGGTAACCGCTGGGTAATGTATCCATGTACCCCACCAACCACAGCTGAGGTTCTCACCAAGAAGCTCCTGACCTGGTCTAGGAGGAGGGTTTTGCAAAGGTGCTATAAAGCTGACTTTGTTCCTGTGGTGACTGCTAGGCTGGTTCCTCAGTTAAAGTTTGAAGACCTCAAGTAAACAGTGGCATAGTACATTTGGCAAAGACCTGTTGCTAGGAATGAAATAGGAATGCCAGTCTAATGTCCCACCAGAGCTTCTGCAGCCTTTCTCTCTATGCACAGCCTGCTGTGCCGGGCCCTCCAGCCCATGGGCCTCGCTGCACTGTGTGGTACCCACATCCAGCAGTACGTCCCTTGGAGGTGGGCTGCGTTGTGTCACTGTTTAGAGCCGTAACCTTGACTGCATGGAAAACAGTGTTAACTTCAAGACACTTACAGTTGCCAGTATGCCATCTAAGCTCTCCTTATGCATTTTCTTAATAGAAAAGCAACACATAATCTTTACGAATATTTTCTCATGTGACCTTGTGAGATAGGAAAGTGTAGACTAGGAAGAGTTATCGGTTAATGTTAGCCATCTAAAAGTTGGCTATCAAACCTATCCATGCAGGCTTTAGATTTAGGCAGGAGAAAGGGAGTAAGATATATGGAGCACATCTGAAGACAAGATGAATCACCACCTGTTTGCTCATAGGAAGCCTCAGTACCTAGAGCGTCACCTGCATTTTGGATGCTTAAAGCAAGAGCAATTTCTTTCCAAACATTTTCACAAGGTACACGAAGAAGTCTGTGAAATTGGACCAGACTTCCCAAAACAAAGGCTAGATCCTGAACCTCCTATTTTCTCTGTATTCACATGGGCCTTCTCAGGCCATCTTAAGGGCTGCTGTGTGGGAATGATGCATTACCAAAAAGCTGCACAACAGCACTATCTGGTATCCATATCTACCCCGGATTTTGCACATATAAAATATGCGCACACACAAACACAGATGCCCATATGCATTTGGGGCACAAAAGGAAAAGGATTTTAATCCTTTGCCGTTTCTGAGAAGTGCTGAACTGACAGAAGAAATATTAAAAAACATAAAGGACTTTAAATAAACCCTCTGTAAACAATGACCAGTGGGCATTTCATTTGCCAGTAATTTATTCTGAATTGTTGATCCATTCAGACCTTGCTGTAGTGACCTGCTTTCTGTAACTACAGCACACAGGATTAATATCCTCATGGACTCTCATGCATTTGGCAATATGCTCTTGCCCAATTTTTACTGCCCCCCTAAGGAAATAAGAGCACTGTGTATTCTAGGAAAAAAACACACTTTTGAAATATTCATATTTCCACGGTTGTGTGTGTCTGTTGTGTAAGTTTTCCTTGGTGGCAGGGAACAAAGTGCTCTTCTGTGGAGCAGGCTCTCCTGTCTCCTTCAGCAGACTTAGTGTCTGTACAGGGAATTCCTGTTCCTGGCCCAAACCCACAGGCCCTCGGCGTTGGAGGACGAGGTCGGCCATCTCACACTCTCTCTTTCTCTCGGTCTGATAGCTGATCTGCGTGCTGGAGAAATGGGCTCTGAAAGACAAAAAGAGGGGGGCTGAGGAGAAATGAGCATGTGTACTTCCAGCTCACTCCGTGAACCTCAGCGACCATTTCCTCCCTAAAGCAACTTTGTTCAACTTCACAATTGTCCTGATAGGCTCCGATTTACTCTGCTCTTGATTTAAATAGATCAGTGGTACATGGCTGTGCTGCTTCACCAGCGCTGTGACAGCATCATACGCCTCATTTCACTCCTTCTGTCTCCCACCCTGTCCATGAGGGCTTTTTTCTTGCAGCGGCAGTGACTGAGCAACAGCAGCCAGTGCTAAGCAGGAGGCTGCCTGCAGAGAGCTTCCTCTGTTTAGACTTTAGTCAAAGGACCCACAGAGCATATTTCGTGGCTACTTACGGTCAGAGAGGTATGCATATTTTCTAAAAGTTTGCACTTTCAAGACAGGTAATTGTGTAACCTTAGCTGCACTCTTTTTTTTTCCTTCCCCCTAAGGCTGGAGTAGCACCTTGCATTCCAGCTGGTGCCAAGGGCACGGCGTAGCTGTGCTGCTCCGCAACCAGATGCAGTGCAGTCGTGTCCTCCTGTGTTCACTGGGGACAGCGTCAGACCTTTCAGGCTGCTTTTCCCAAGCTAGCTGCTCTCCCTTTTATGCACTGTATGGGAAATGTCAGGGTACAGTGTATGAGGCTCCTTTATTATCCTCTGCAGCTATGCTTTCCATTGAGAGCAAGGGTAATTATTCTATTTCTGTTGCAGTGTCAGGTACCACATGGTTTATGCATTTGTCTCTTAGAAAACATGTTTTGCTTTGATGTTTGCTTTTCTAATGGGACTAGTTTGCATAATACCTTCTGCTGCAAAAGAATGCTGAATCTACAGATGAGCTATCACTTCTCAAAATACTGATTGCTATCAGATGGCTTGCCGAAGGCCTTGGCTGTGGATGTGCATGCGTGTGTCTGTGCGTGTGTGCACAGTCGGGGGAGGGAGGGAGGGTAATTTCCTGTCTTTGACCAATTTTGACATAATGTATGAACTAAAAGAGCTGGATTCATCAAAACACTAAAACGACCTGCTTTTCCAAAGCAGCATAGCAAGTTCTCTACCTTCAAGGGAATGGTTTCATGTGAGTAGGAATGGTATGGTAGTGAATAGGGAGATGCAGTATTTGTGACGGCAATTTCTACAGCATGGTAACAGCATCTGTCACATTCTCTTTAGGTGCCTTTTACAGCTGCGGAGTGTCCTCAATGCTCAACTTTGATAGGGAGGAAACTTAAGTCAGATAATTAAATTGTACAGAACTATGTAGATTCAAAAGTCAGGACAGGTGAGTTATATATATGCGTGTGTGTATGTGTGTGTGTATGTATATACACACAGAGATATGAGCGTGTTTCTTCCTTGTTCCCAAATGCTACACCACCGCTTGCTGACATGGACCTACCCCTGGTGAATTTCGCTGTCTGCTGCCAGCTGACCTCATTGCATTCTATGCCTGGACCTGATGTCTGACTAACTC
Source organism: Aquila spilogaster (assembly GCA_024606505.1). Taxonomy (NCBI): domain Eukaryota; kingdom Metazoa; phylum Chordata; class Aves; order Accipitriformes; family Accipitridae; genus Aquila; species Aquila spilogaster. The sequence goes on from JANHGO010001659.1 coordinate 16,805, forward strand.
CTAGCAGGTAGTGGGTGTATGGGGAGGTAAAGGACTCCTCCTTTCCTTCTCTCAAGAAGGAACTTTAGCCAGAAGCCACCTCTTCTCCAAAAGTGCTCCAACACACCCAGAGCAAAACAGAAAGATTGGCAGCAAGCTTTGAGAGTCAAACTTGAACATTTTGGCCTCAGAACTTTGCTTGCTAAACTCTGGGGGCTTTTATTAAAATTCAGGGTCTGTTCTTTCTGGAGTGTTGCGTGCTCCCAGTTTCCAGGACTCGTTCAAACCCCCAAAGATTTGGAGGTTTATTTCAGTAAATATTCCCACATTCCAGTGCCATCTGAATGTATCTGTTTCCACATATCTTTGGACCAGAAATGGGGTCCAATCTCCAGAGAAGAAACTTTCTCACCAGATTTTTGGAACTTCTTGGCTTTAGCAAGCAAAAACTATTGGAAATACCATGAGAATGATAATAAATAAGAATAATTTGTGCTGACATAATGCCTTCCATCTGTAGATTTGAAAAAGTTTTATGAACGTTAATGAATTAGTCGCCTTGCTACCCTGTGAGACAAAGATGTTGTTATCCTGGCTTTGCAAGAGGGATAATGAAGAGGCTTCTTGGAATCTGAGGGCCTGATCCAGCATTCACTGGAGCCTACGGGAAAATTCCCAGTGACTTTACTGGAAATTGTATCAGCTTGTCAGTGCACTGCCCAAGGCCACACAGCAAGTAAGTGGTGGCTTTGGGAACACAACCCAGAGCCACCAACTCTTCGTCCTGCACTATGGCCACAGGACTGCTTTGTTCCTCTCCAACTCTTGACTTCCTTCAGGTCCTTCATTCCTTTTCAGTCTGGATAAGGTGTCTGAAGCTGAAAGCAACAATATAGAAGGTTCATTTATAGCATTTCAATCCTCAGCAGAGAGCTTGGCTCTGGTTTGGTCTGAGGGAGGAGTTTTAGAAAGACCCAGTTTTTAAAGTGGTATCTAGACAGTCATTTCCCATATTTACAGGCGGAAGGAGCCTAAAGACCTTTAAAAATCAAGCTGTAAGTATGATATTGCTTCAGCCAGGTTAATTTCCCCTCTTGCAAGCTCCTGGTGAAGCAGAGGAGAGCTAAAGCCTAGGTGGACCAGACCCTGCAAACAGGTCCTCTCCCCAGAGAGCATCCCCACTCCGCTGTGCCCTGTTCCCACCAGGCTGTAGCCACGGATCGAAGCCACACCTGATGCTGCCAGGAGACACCTGCCCCACTCCGGGCAGCAGCCGGGCTGCTCTCCAACCCCAGGGTGGCCCAAGCGGCCCCCACCAGACTGAGGCCCTCATCACCTCTCCCTGCCTGCCTGCTGGCCTCTTTCAGGCTGTGTTCTGCTATGTTTTTTTTTAAATCTTTTTGCAGCTGGGTTGCTTTCCACCTGCTCCCTGGGTTAACCCCTTCCTTGTCATTATAAACCATGTGGCAGATGCATGTAGATGCATGCAGATGAAATGCAGATGGGCGGAAGATGAAGTCAGCACTGGGCAATGTAACGCAACCTCTCTATGTGTGCTGGTGTCAATGAGAACGGAAGAACAAGCAAGATTGCTGACTGGTGGGAAATTACACTTTTTAAATAATTTAGGACATTGTTGGGGCTCTGAGCTCACAAGATGAGGCTGATCCTCCTGGGGCTGATGTTTGCACAGAGCTGTGATGTGGCATTGACTCAGGACCACTCCAGGGCAGGGCAGTGGGAGACCTAAGCTGCACCTAGAAAAGTCTGTAAAAGTAAAGCATTTGCATTCAGTTGAAACTAGAGAATTTCTGATCCATTTCGTACGGAAGTTCATATCACGGTATTTTAATGAATGAAACTGAAAAAAAAGAAGAACAGCTAAAGTTTTGATTTGAGACTGTGAGCTAAAGACAGAGGTAATGGAATAACCCTGGAGACTCCCTATAATTGAATTCAGTAACAGTCTGTGTAGCTGTTTTTTGAAGGATTGTAACAAAATCGCACTACCCATAGGGCAAGTACTTACACAGACTCCACAGTAGTCCCTTTCTCAGGCACTTCATACAAGGGAAAGTTGTTTAAGAGTGAGCTGTGTTGCTCAGCAACACTATGTATTTAATTTTTTTTTCTTTTTCAACATTTCATAGCTCATGGGATTTTAGGCACTAGAGCTAATTTATAAGAAGGCTCCGCTGTAGTTTTCTGAAGTTTATTTAACTGTATGAAAACATTTCCAAACAAATTATGTAATCTACAAGATATGTATGTTATTTGTGTGCTGCTTTGCTGGTATTTCTACTAAAGTACCATTGGATTGGGCTTGAAGCTGAACTGAGATATCATCTGTTCATTCCCTGATTGAAATAATTCTTTGGGTGATTTTGCTTCTCACCGTGCTGCCCACTAAGAGATAAGAAGAATCCTTTTACAATTCTGCCCGTTAATTATCTTTATATGTTTTATACAGAACGAATAATAAACTGGTTGAAGAAACACACAGGTGAAGGAGCTCTTTGTGGCTCTAAGAGAAGACTGCAGTTACAAGTATGCAATCTGATTACAAGGTCACAGTTTATCCTTTTATCCCCCCCATTTAAATAAATAAGATGGACGAATCCCAAATCTTTCCCCTCTCTTACATATCATGTTTCTGGAATTACAAGATTTATATGGAGGTGTATATGCCTGTGTTCACCTTGAAGGCATAGGAAAATTAATTCTCAAGGGAATGAGCCCTGATGAATACCTTTTCTTGAGAGTGACCATTAAGAAGAACAAATAAAGTCTGAAAAAGGTTTGTGGCTGCATATCGGTAAGTCAAGTTTTCTCCACCCAGCTCCCACTGCTCCTGGAAAGCTTCCACACCTTCTGGCCTCGTTACCCATGTTCCTAGTTTCCTCATTACTTGTTCTCATCTACTGCTGGGCAAATCCTGCAAAACAGTATTCATAACATCTGTTCAAAGCCAGCCCACACTCTAACTGGCACACTGCTTTAATGTGCTCTCTGTGAATAGGGGGGCAAGCAAATATTTGTTCACAAAAATGCTGTTGAAAGAGAAACTTCCATGGGTAACCACTGAAATCGGTAATTGATTGGGGGCAAGGGGAAGTGATGCGAGAAGGAAGGTAGATTGGTACAGTCACTTTGAAAGCACTTTGTGAGTTTGACATTTAGGAAGTAAAGCCATTGTTATGTGATATCTTCTGCTGCTCATGCTGGTTAGTCAAATCCCTAAATCCTCCCTTTAGGAAGCAAATCCTGTCCCAGAGGAAAGTCTGAGAGCAATCTGTGGGTGGAAATAAATAGCAATAAACTATCTGGTGAATAACTGAGAGTAACAAATTACTCTGTACCAACACAGGCCTTTCTATGGTTACAAGTGGAGTCGGAGCCTCGATGAGACACAGTTTGGCACAAAAAGCACTCACTCTTCTTCCTATCACTTAGAGGAGTCCCGGTGTACATTCAGCTGTAAGCTGGCCAGTACTTTGGTCAAATGACCTTGTGGCCCTTTGCCTAGGGCCTCTGACATGTGATAAATGGAAGGAAGCTATGACAGTGGCTGAGAGAGTAATTTGGAGCAGGAGACAACCATTGCAATGTGGGAAGAGCTTAAACTGAGCTGTTTTACTGGGATCTTATGATATGGTTAGCATTTATGAAAAAGGAGTGTTAGCTACTTGAAAACAAGAAGGATTATCCTTAGTAACTGTGTATTTGCATTTCAAAGTGGTAATTATAGCCATGTGTATACACAATTAAATAGGCTGCACAGAGTGAAAATAAACAAATAATCAGTGCTATTAGCCAAGCCTTAATGAACATTTTTTGTTATAACATAAATTAATATGTGTTCTTTGAAAGAACAACAGAATGAAATATTTCTGTTGGAGATTCTCAAGCATTACACAAACAACAAGTGAGTTTAAAAATTACAGCTGTGAGACAATTTGGTACTGATACGTCCTTTTAAATATCCAGCAATTGTACCTGGCCAGCTACCCTGATGCAAGCCTTTTCATTCTCGTTGGTAATACATTCAGCAAGTTCCTCTGAACTCCAGGCAATCAGACACATAGATGGCATACCTAAGGCTTGCTCCAGCAGGCTCCATTGACGTTTGCACTGTTGGAAGCCATTCTAACACAGCTATTTATGAATATGTAAGATGCAAACTGGAGCTTGCCCAAGAACTGCTCCAGTTTTAATGACTCTGCTTCTGTTTGCACACAGGCACGACAAGCTCTGTCTCCGTAGGTGAGCTAAGCAGATCCAGGAAACGTTAGCCATTTCAAATTGGGGCTTTGGTGACAGGAATCCTACGCTGTTTCTTGCAAACATTCCTCACATTTTTGACACACAAGAGGGTGGATACATATTGTGTAAGAACTTTTTAACCTTAGCATTAAACTGGTCAAGTGACAAAACGCTGAAAGAAGACTAGTGTGTTCAAATGATGTTGGCCAATTCTTATCTCACATACCAAATAACCACTCTATTTACTGTGACTAGTCCTGAAAAAGAAAAAAAAAAAAAAAGCTCTTAAAAAAAAAAGTCTTTGTAAAGCCCTGTCTTCACTATATCTTACTGCCTGAGGACAGCAGCTACAGCAGTGTGACCTGCTCCAGCCACATGCCTGAAAGGATAGTCTCAAGACAATTAAAGTGTAGTTGAGACTGTGTCCATTCAGACTGTGCCTTCAGCACCGAGAAGAGATTTTTGTGCAGAATACGTTTCCTTGACTAGCTGAGTCCTGATTTTAAGTTAAAATCCAGTAATTAGACAGTTTTGCCCTCTCTCATACAACATTTTTCAAGGCAGTTCCCTACACCCTCAGTTCTCTTCCTACGTCTTCTTTTGGTTTTCGATGTTGAGTTCAAATATGTTCCAAGCTTGTTTGCTAAACCTCATCATTCTCTTGCATTCTCAGCATGCTATTGTACTGCTTAATCCTTGGTGGTAATCTGCCTTTTCAGATCAGTGCTTGCCTGGTATTATCAGAGAGATCAAAAAGAGTTTTCAGCTGGCTGAAGGCATCACTTAATGCACTAGGGATATCTGGACCTGCATCTACCTATGTGTCTGCAGTTTTAAATATGAGAAAATCCCTTTAGAATAAAACAATATAATGTAGATGAGAGTGGTAGCTAAGCTGTGCACTTAGCAAATGCAAAACAAAATAAAAGAGGTGGAAAATAATTACTCTTACTATATCACTTTCTAGGCAGCACATTACTCAAGCCCGCCAGTTAGTATTCCCATTTCCAAATCCAGGTCCCTGTAGAATCTCAGGAGACGGGGCCGTAACTAAGAGGTGTGATGGGCAAGTTATGAATTTTCTGTAGTCTTTGGAAAAAAAAAGATGCTGAAATTATTTTTTCAATTCACATCAAAATACGACTTCATTCCCCACTCACCACTCCCGTCTCCATGCTTTACATGGAAGCTTAGAAAGGTTTTGGTTTTCCCTTTCATTTGGGAAAATAAAGAAAGAACATCCTTCACAAACCTTGCCAATCTCTTTCCTCTGCTAAACTGTTGTTTTTGTTTAAAAAAAAATCTAGAACTTCTTTGACCAACCCTACCTGTTATGAAGTGAAGAAGATTGTTCTTGTTTTTTGTTTCACTATTCCTAGGCAGCCCTGAGAACATCAACTATCAGAAGCTGATAGTAGCTGCTCACTGGGATAGAATTCAAATTAACTTCTTCAGAATGTGGATGTACAATCTTGGAAATCTTACACAGATTTGAACTTCACGTAGAGTACCTTTCCAGAATGATGTTTTTCTGCCCCTAGTCTTAGGTTTGACTGCAGAAATGCTCTGATGTTGCATGCTGCTTTGTCACGGAAAGTCAGATAAGGGTTGGAGTTCCGTTGTGCAGGGATTTAAACTTCATGCATATTCAAGGAAATAATCAACTTTTGGACCACAAATGACTCCTGAAGAAGTCAGTTGCAGCTTCTGTAGCGACTATGAGTGTTGGCTACACATGTTCCCCACTGTCAGGAGATTATATCTCCAGTAGGTGCATCTCACAACTGCACTGCTGGGATCCCTGGTGGGTGTCCATTAGCACACTTGGCCCAGCCAGTACAATAGTGAGCTGGAAAATGCCTACAAAAGCATTTCCAAGTAGCTCCTGCTGCTACTTCTAGAGCCACCCTTTCTTTTGAAGCTCTAAATGAGCTGCACCATCTCTCCTGTACACATTTATACTGTGCAATGCTCTTGACAGATAGCTCAAACATTTAAGAAGTGTGACTGACACAGGATGACAGCCACCGCCTTCAAGGTTTAGTAGTCTAAAATTTCTAATAAAGTGGTTCTGTATATAAATAGAACATACTGGGGGGATAAAAACTCTTTGCTAGGCCCTCTACTCATCTTGTTGCAGGCCAAGCTCCTGCAATCCGATGACCAAAGTAGAAGTTCAGCCTGCCTTTCTAGAATTGAGATTTATACTTAGAATAGAAAATCTGCAGAAGGAAGGGCAAACAGTGTATAGCCCGAGTCTGATGTTAAAGCCTGGTTATCTCTAAGAGCACCACACTATCCCCTCCTTCTCACTGAAGTAACTTTGAGACTGGCTGCTGCTCTGCAAGGGCCCACCGAACAAAACCCAGAAAAACCTGTGTGTAATGAATGCCAAATATGGCTTATCCATGAGTGTGGTTCCATTGTCTTTAAGGGTCTGACAGGATGATATACTTTGCAGCCAGCACTTGCTGCTCATGGTGTGGTACAACCTGTTTGTGAGTTACATGTATATTCTTGCACAAAGTCTGTGAACGTGCATTGAACTCCTGTGCCTTTTCATCTCCTGTGCAGGGTACTTGCAATGTTGTTCTCATTTTCTAATCAATTGCACTTGTTGCCTGGAGGCCTTTAGCTTCTTCTTGCTACGCTGAACTGGTTGTCATGTCTATTTCTAGACACCCAGCATTATTGTACTCAGTAAAAGATGCACCTAAGAAGTCCTTTTCCTTCTTCTCTCACAAGCTGTTGTGTTGGGTGACAGTGAGCTGTCCTACTGTTCCTTCTTACTGCAATAATGATGACTTGCTAAAATGCTGCAGTAGGGATACATATTCAAGTATATATATAAATATATGTATGTGCAAATATACCTGAATTTCATATGTATGTTAAAATTACCCAGCAACTAATATAATTTGGATTGAAATATCACTTTATTTTCCAGTTATTTTTGACATGACATTTTCAAGTCAAAATCAGGACAAAGCAAAATTAAATCTTCCCATAATGGTGATATCACAGCCAGCAAAGGAAGAAAAAATGGAATTGATTATGACTGTTGACACTGTTATGACAGGAATAGAGAGGATTCGTTGTCTAACAAATCTAGTTATGAGATATCTTTCAAAGTAAAGTACTCTCGTCAAGGATTGCCTGTGACCTTTCAAACAGAAGCATAAGAGTCTATTTCTTTCTCAGCAGAGCTAGCTTGATTTTTATTCACCAGAAGCAGATTTAAACATAATTGTTCCAGGCAAAGATAGTAAAGTAATTATTAAATAGGTTGTTTCTTTAAGCACTGTACTTGCTGCATTAAGAGAATTTCTCTATGTTAATAATTTTTTTTTGTGGCATGAGGATTACATCACAATTACAGGATACAGTTACCAGAATATTTTCCCAGTACCTCTAAGAGGAGTAAAATTATTATTTTGTTTGGCTGCTGTATGGTTCTAAATGTTCTTCTGAACCCTTTAATAGACCTACTCATTCACAGCACTAATGTCCCTGCAAGGAGGCAGAAAAGGAATATTTACTGCTGTAGTTTGTATGACAAAAAAGGGCAGAAGTACAGAGTGGAAATATGTGCCCAAACCTTGATATGCGTTTGTGTAGAAGTTAGATGTAATGTGACTAAGAAGTAGAGATTCTTTCAAGTCGGTGCTGCTGCCATGACAATCACTCAGAAGAAGGTTGGCCTGGATTCCTCTTGCATCTCCTTCTTCAATGGTGTTTTGCATATACTCTAGAAGGAAACTAAAAATGATATCAAACATGGCCAGGCAATGAACAGTGACGCATGGAACCAGGATTCATTTATTCAATTAAAGACTTGTGTTTGAAAGTCTTCTAGAACCAATCCGAAGTGTTTTGCTTCCATGCACTATACCTTAAATTCCTGAAATATTCTGTCTCTGAAAAATATTTGCAACATCTTTTTTGCCATTCTTCATGAACACGAAATCAAGTCCTTAATTTTTTTTATGTGCTACGGAGTCCTCCTCCAGGCTAGTCAAGGGTCAATAGAAAAGACACTGATATTTCAGACGTCAAATCTTTGTTCCAATGAAAGATGTATTTGTACATATAATAAAACAATTTTAACATTCCAAACAGTGCTCATGTGGCACAGCTCACCTAGCAGACATTGTAATTACCTGGGAAGTAAGAAAAATAGGTTCAAAACCCTGTTCTGAAGCAGGTGGAGCTGAAACATGAACTCAGGTTTTCCTGCACTCCTAGCAAGTGACCTAACCAAAAGGACAGCCTGGGTCAGTGTTTCCACAGTAGTTCCTAGCTATTTGTTTGTCTCTCTTTCTCCCTCTCTCCCCCATTTCCCTCTTTCATTTTGACCTGAGAAACTTCTCTTAAAACAAGCTTAGTGAAAACTCACAAAATTGCTGTTGGTTACAAGGAATCTATGTTTTGTTTTGTTTTGTTTTGTTTTGTTTTGTTTTTAATGAAGAAAAAACCCTAAAAAACATTTAATTGAAAAATTTGTAACAGGCTCTACTTTGATGTTGAGTGGCTGGACTATTCAGATTCAATATGAAATTGGAAAAATAGTCTGTGTGACTGCCACGTATATATGATTCTTGCTTTACTAAATGTACAGTGTTTTATACCTTTGGAGATTCACTAAAACTCACCAAACTACTATGAAATCACCTGTACATTGAAACAGCCCTCATTTGGTTCTATAGCACGGTTCTAAACAGCATGTTTGCCTTTTTGCTTTGGAAACTGAGGCAAGAAACAGGTAATGATCAAAGGACCAAGTTTCAAAAGCTGTCAAAAAATTATCTATCTCCTTTTCAGTAGATTATACAAAAACTAAATTAGTAGTGTGTTTGCAAACCATTTCATTATTCTCGTTGTGCTCCCAGAATGAGGTATTTTTACCTTTGTGGGGTGGTGGCCTTTAAGATACGAACATTTCTGAGAAATACTATTGGATTTCAATATTACAGCCTCACATAAAAAAAAAGCTATGGAAAATAAAGAGAAATAATTAACTCAGATCTCTTTTAATGATGTTGCAGATGATCACTATTAAATTATAGCTTCTAGTTTGTTAAGGTGAATGAACAGACTCTAATATCATGAAACAGGCCATTTTCTACCTTTCACTGTGCCAGGGAACAGGAGTTTGCTTCCTTGAACAGCTGAAGTAAAAATCAGATGAATGGCTGTGAAGAGGACACGCTGGAAGGCCTGATGTTCTGGGATCTGCACGAGGTCCCACGTGATGTCTAACAGCTCTGCAGACTGAATTTGGCCAGTCGCCACTCTGGGAAAAGCCACTGAATTGAAATCTGAAGAAATACTTTCAACAGACTCTTCCTGCCTGTGTACTGTTATTGCTAACAGTCATGAGAACCAGAAGCCAGTCATGAGGTTTCTGATAGGCTTAGAGCAGAGAGGATGAGAAAGGTATCCCATCATCTGTCATTCATCTCTGCCAGATGTGTGTTACTCCCAGCTAGAAGTGATTTCAACATATGACTCACGATGTGCCATTTCATTCTGTACTCAGTGCAAGGTTTCTCGAGTCTGCCAACTTTCCCTGTGACCAATATACATGTGTGATTCCCACCTATTTCTTCCCTAATTAGCAGTTTTAATAGAATATCCCATGACTTTATGAGTTCCACCCATTTATGAATGTCAGAACAAAAATCTTGACCCTCAGACATTGTTAGCATTTGAGCTAAATATAGAGCTGGGGAAAAAAAATGATGGAAGGGCTCAGAGAATTTCACTTTGCTCAATTCCTGTAGGAGGGATTCAGCTTCATATCCAAACAGTCTACACAAGCACAAGAAAAATAAATGAAAAGTTAACAGCATCTGGCAGTACAGCTGAGATAGTCATATGCCTCGAGTAATGATGGTCATATGAGAAGAGAGAATGAATATTCAATTGTCAAATAGGGAGTGTTTGCCTAAAATTAATTACACAATGATAGATTAGAAAAAAAGAGCAAAACACAGGTATAAAAGATTCGAGTTATAAAAGTGCAATTACTAAAGACAAGCGACCAGTGTTCAGACATGCAGATCCAGCTTGGAAGATAAAGGTCTGCTTGTAGGCTGGGGCAAAATCTACAACTAGTTGTGTTCCCTTTTGCTGATTATTCTTCAGAGAACATTTCAAATTTTAATGACAATCTAAACAACTTAAAATTTCAGACTGAGAAACAGAGAATTAATTTGACGTGGTGTATCACAATGTTTGTGTGTTTTATGCCTGAGCTTTTTGCTGTACACTAGAGTTCCTGAAAGCATGCATCCCAGAAGTGTAATCACTGGATCTCTTTCTAATTGTCCCATGCAGGACGTTGCAGGAGTCCTTGGCCATAATACCTTGCAACTGAAAACTGAAAATTATTGCTGAGTGGTTCTTCTGTCTAGTCACTTGGAAGATGTGGTTTCCCGAAGGTGGGAGAAACTTCAGATATAAAAAAACACCTTGCTTAATCAGGAACTCCAGAATTCTGCAAGAATCTGTTTTAGGTGGAAAATTTTCAACTAGCTTTAGCTAAATTCTATTTCTGTGCTGGCAAAAGTCCTCATAAGAATGAAGAGAATGTGCATTTAAGCAGTAGGTCCAACCGTTAGATAAAAGTGTCTTGTAGCGGGTTAAATTAACTTTAAATTTTGCTTGCCAGTTGGAAGGTATAATAGAACACATCCCCAAACCAAAGGAGAACTGGCAGGTCTAATTTTAGGGTTACCAACTGTTTATATTTGACAATGCCTGTCATTACAGAACAATTTCTGTGTCTGTGGCTAGAGACTCTAGTGCCAGACTGAAGGGTAATAGAGAGAGGAGCAGTGAAGACTGGTTAACCTTTCCTTTGTGGCAATTAGATTATCCGCTCATTGGCATTATACAGTTAATGGGCATTGGCCATTGACATAGCCACTTGACTAAAACTGATCCCCTAATCAGGTTTCTACATGTGTGAGCAAGACTGAAATCTTACTAGGGCTCTGTGCATAATCCTGTGAGATTCAAAAGGGAGATGAAGAGGCAGAGAGGAAAGGGGAGAAATTTGGATGAACCACATTAATAACTGAGTAACGCAGTATGTGAGTTGCTTTTTGCTTTTCATTGGCTTTTTTAATGCCTAAGTGAGCCATATATGTTGCCAGATATCATGTCATCTGGTACTTTTGTGGTATTCCCACAAGCTGGGAAACAAAGTCTCATGAGAAAGCCAAATGTCAAATTTTGTTAGTGGTATAAAACACCAGAATGTGGCAAAGCTATGAAGAAAACATAAAATCATAAGCTCTCCTGTCTTTTCATGGTTATTGTCTTCTTTGACAGGTCACATTTCTCAGAGGCTTCTAGTATAAGCCCTTCAAGAGACATTTGCAAAAGCCCTCATATCAGTTCACTCTAGCACAGTTTATACTATGGCTTTGCTAAGAAAGCATGTTGCTCCAGTCTCCTAATGATTTTTCAGAGGTACTAAGATTTCACAAGCTGCTGTCCCCCAGCAAAATCTTTATGAGATGCTTCCAGTTTGTGCAAAGAACTGGTTCATCCTAAACTTTGCAGAAGAGTCACCATGAGCTCGTAGGGCACTTCCAGGGTAGATATCCACCTTGTTTTTTTTTATGCCAAAGATGATAGCTTTTGCTCTAGCTGTAAGTGTATTTTCAAGTTCTTTAAAAACACCTGAGGACTTGATTGTTCTTGTTGTTGCTGTTACTGGAGCATGGAGAACTGTTACTCAACGAGAGTTCTAACATGCTAACCAGTACAGAAAAGAGCTGCATTCAAAAGAAATTGGAGTTTAGTCAGACAAAAACCATGCACAAGATGGAAGACCAAAGGAGATCCCTATTTCATAGCCAGAGAACTGAGATAGAAAGGAACTGAATGATTTTCCTCCAGTTTTTCAGAAAAATCCTGGAATGTACATCATGAGAAGTAGATTTATGGTGATTTACAGGAATTTGGAAATGGAGATTTATCTTTAATTAATGTTTTGATTATTCTTTAAACCACACCCAGAAATCTATACCGACCGTTGCAGAGAATATATTGTAAGAGTTGTTGTAAGCACACACTGATTCACTCAAGTGAATGAAGTGAAATTTACTATACTGCAAAGAATTTGGCTCTAATGAATTTTCTTGTGCAGTGAGAAGGGGAATAAGAAACGTGCAGCTGTGGTTTTCATTGTTAGTTTTTAAGATATTTGAGCAGGGAACTCTCAAGCTTCTTTCAATGCAGAAAAATGTCAATGTTTCATTGATGTCCCCACAAACATGCAAAGATAAATATTGCTACTCTGTTCTCAGAAAACGTAGCTGAAGTCTGTATTCTGTATGCTGTGCAGAGGCCAGCAGCCAGCATGAGAGAACTGCTACTCAGCCACCAGCAACTTTTCCTGAGCAGCAGCTGTACATTTGTAGCAGACTAAGTTAGGTCTATGCTACACTGATGGATTGACAGAGACTGCTCATCATGTGCTAACTTCAGGTTGATTCCTGCTTCTCCCATGAATGAACAAGGCAGAGGGTTTCTTTAAAACCAGAGAAAAGAAAGTTATTTATGCAAGTTTATGAGGAAAGTCTATAGCAGACCACTAGGAATAGGCTTATGCCTTAATTACAAAGTCATGTTGTCTCACGTTGTAGAGTTAGAGTAGAACAGGAGTCTAAGCTCTGATGTTAAAACTTCCTGCCACAGCCAGCAGTTCTAAGAACTGTTCCTAGCAAAGGGTTCTTTAATATTTAGAGAGAATTATGGATGTAGAAAAACAAATAATTCACATTAGACACACTTTCTCTTCTTGTAGTCCCTTTTTTTCTTTTCTGCTAACATTTATGTACATTCCGTGCTTGTTTCTCACACCCCTCTTACTCACTTCAACTTACCTTGGGTGTCTCCAGTGACACTGAATTTGATCATCCTGGCAGCACGACTTAGGGAGTTGTCAGCTGTGTAAAGAATGGCAGAGAAATGGGAAACTTGCTGCCTTTGTAGTGGTTTATAGCCGAAGTGTGCATGGCACGTCTGTTGAATTTCCAAGGGAAAGGCAGCGTGTGGTGTGGCAGGCGGGCACGGTCCAACAGGTTACAGTGAAGTATGTCATTTCAAAGCATGCAATTTCCTCTTTGAGTCATTTTTTTTCGAGAAAGGATGAATCACTGCATCCTCTTCTCTAACTCTGGCCCTGACTCTGCACATCAATGCTGTGACTGGATCTGAGGTGGATGCACCTTTTTAAAGCTGACAGGAGGTGAGCACCACACATTTCAGAAGAATCTCCAGCCCCTTTGCAAAGTATGGAGAAGGGCATACAAAGTACATCTGTGACTTCCACGGCTAATTGAACATGGAAGCTACGAGGGGAAGAATATGGGATCTCAGTAATGGATGAATACATGAAAATAGAAGTACGAATCTGCTTTGTTTTGCTTTAAATTTGCCATGTGAAGAGCTGAATAATTCTGTCTCACACCTTTGTTCAAGGAACAAGATTCAGACAGTGCTGACCTGCTCTGTCAGAGGACAGATTCCCAAGTGTTAGCAGCATGATTTGCTGTTTTCAAGGGCCTCTTCGCCAATAGAAGCCCAAATACTTAGCTCTTTAACTTGGTGAGGCTCTTTTCTTTGTTTAGATACGAAAGAATTTTCTGTGTCACTAAAACTCTCTGTGGGACTGGCAGCTTTGACATCTGACATCTGTTTTTTTTCCCCTGTATTTCCACAGAAAGGTAGTAGCAATTCCCAGTGGCAGCTTCCCAGAGCAGAGGGAACACCTCAGTGGATAGTTCATTTGTTATTCAGCATCTGGGATTCTTTTCAGGGTCTCCAATTACTGGTCTGATCCAATTCCCACTAACATCAAGTAAAAGATTCCCATGACTTCAGTGGGGACTAGATCCTAAACTTCTGTTGACAGAAAACATTGGAACAAAAAGTGGACAACGTTCACTGAGTTTTGTACAGAGCAGTACAGAAACTCTATGTTCATGTGCTATAAAGGATAGACAGAATGTAAATGCCTGGTGTATTTGGTTATTGTTGTTTATTTTTTTACAGTGTTAGAGGTCTAACAGAGATATGAACTCTGCATTGCCATACTGTCTTCCTGCAAGGGAGACAGGACTGCGTTTGTTAATGCTCTGTTGCCTGTATGTAAATCAATGCCAACAGGAAAAGACAGCTCCATTAAAAGCAAATGGTTGTAATGCAATATCTAGTGACAGGTACTTGCAGTGCTTTGGAGGCACTTTTTCACTTCACACCCTTTGATTATATGTGATATTTAGCAATGGTGACTTGTCACTTGTAAATGGAGATAGTGGTATTGAGCAAAAATTAGCATAAAAGGCATTTGATTTAAAGCTGAGGCTGTTTTTTATTAAGTACTGTCTTCTTGCTGCATGCAGCTCCAGCTCTGCTCAGTGTGCAGCTAAAACACTGCTGTTTGTTGGCAATGTCCAGAATCAGAAGCAGTGGCAGAAATACCCCCCATGTAATGTCCTTGGGACACAAGCAATGTGATCATTATGAAATGGTGCACTTACAAGCTTAACACATATAATTATAATTTAGATTTGACGTACACTAAGTAAGAAAAGATTATGTGCATAACGAGAGTGAAGTCATCTACTCGAACAGAGAGCGCCTGGCCAAGTGCGCTTGCACCCTTCCCACAAGGATTCTTCAGATCACAGCTGGGTGAAATAGCTTGCCCAGAGCCTGTTCTCGAGTAAGGCAGAGGATTTTTGCTCATGTAAATATTCAGGTTAATTTCAATACGTCATTTTCCCCTGGGGGAAAAAAAAAGAAAAAAAAGGAATATTTTTTGTAACGGTTCCTTTTTGTTAAAAAAAAAATAAAATAATGATATTTTGAAGCCTTGAGAAATGAAGTAAAAGTAACAAAAATGTGAAGTTAAAAGTATTAACCACCACCCTGGAAACGGATTTGTTCTAGTGGGGGTTGATCAGGATCTGGCTGTTTGTTCTAAATGAAAACCTGGTCTTGCCTGCTTAAAAAACAAATCAAGAATTGGGTTGACCCCAAACAGATAGGGCTTGTTTCAGCCACTGAGGTTCACTCCTTGAACTGAGGAAAGCATTTTGTTGTCCAGTTCAGACCAAGAGGCTTTTTATTTCAGCTAACCCCTTGAAAACTCTTCAGACTGCTTTACACTAGTCTCTGTGCTCTGGTTTTGCTCCATGAGCCAGCAGAGAGAATAAGTCTCCTTTTGTGCCCCTTAGGGCACTTCAGAAGCATCCTGGTTGCAAGATTCCCTTCCTCTCTGGAGCATGCAATGTGTGCTTAGGTGGGCCCTTCTGCAGGCTGTGCAGCGTGGGAGTAGGGCAGTGTGCTTTTGCTTCCATGTTATATACTCAAAAATGCAATTAAAGGCTTACATTATTGTATGGAATTCTGCTAGGAAGGTTATAAAGATAGGGGCCATCTGCAAAACTCAGGTCCAGGCCTGGCTTCATATTTCAAACACGTGCTAAGTCCAAGGCTGTTTGGGACACAATTTTTGCTCTGCTCTCACTACTCTTTACCCCCAGCTCACTGTATGTGGTTGTGTATGAACACACCACACCATACATTTCACACAACATGTGGGTATGTGTGTGCTTGTTTACGTGAAATTGATATACAAATCCTTCTGCAGACACACAGTGAATGCCTTAAGCATAGGAGCGCGCCAGCATTTATTCTTTCTATTAAACAAGCAGCTGAGTCCTCTTTATGCTGCTGAACCCAAGAGCACATTAAAGGAACATGTCTTTAGGATACAAGGACATTATCTGATCTTCAGGTCTTATTTAAGCAAATTGCTCTTGCTGCGAAACCAATGGATAGAAAATCTGTTTAGACCACAGGGCTCTTTGGAGAAGGCCGACCCCTGCTGAGCAGGTCCATGGAGCGGGAGACATTGTCCCTTGGCAGGGGGCAGAAGTGGGCTCCTTCTCCCCAGGAGTCCATGCAGGCGGTGTGGAGCTGGCAGGATGTGTGGTTGCTGAGGCCTCATCCCTCCGCTGCCTCCGGCTCGCCTCAGCGGCTCAGAAGAAAGCAGGACACGGTGCAGCTGCCTCCCAAAGTATCACCACTTTCAAATTCCACTTCTTATCTCAGCCCTTCTTCCTTGTTGCTAATTACCACCTACTCCAAGATG
>JANHGO010001660.1:0-33224 GCA_024606505.1 Aquila spilogaster
GGTTGCTCACAGCCCCATCCAGCCTGGCCTTGAATGCTTCCAGGGAGGGGGCATCCACAACCTCTCTGGGCAACCTGTTCCACCATCTCATCACCCTCTGAGTAAAGAATTTCTTCCTAATATCTAATCTAAATCTACCCTCTTCCAGTTTAAAACCATTTCCCCTCATCCTGTCACTACATGCCCTTGAAAAAGGACCTCCCCATCTACTATGTTTGCAATTTTTGATTGCCCATTGTTACACACAGTTTGTAGTAGCTTATACTTGGCCTAGGTCGTAAACTACATTTGAAAAACTGATGCAATGCAAAACTCTTTTCTTAATTTATAGAATGACATAATAAAAATACCTTAGAGTGGCAGAGGGAGTCAGTTGGATAAGTAAGTCCCAGTGTCCAGGCACGCTTCATTCCCTCTCTTTCATCCATTATTTTGCTCATAATGTTTTCTTTTGTGGTTATTTGTACATTTAAACTATTGAGGATTTTAGTCCTACTGTATCAACCCAGATCAGCTGAAGTTACAATCACAGAATTGTGGAATGATTTGAGTTGGAAGGGACCTTCAAAGGTCATCTAGTCCAACTCCCTGCAATGAAGAGGGATATCTACAGCTGCATCAGGGTGCTCAGAGCCCCATCCATCCTGACCTTGAATGTCTCCAGGGACCAGGCATCTACCACCTCTCTGGGCAACCTGTACCTTCACAACCCTATTTGCAAGTGAAGACTAAGGCAAAAAAGTTATTGAGTACCTCAGCCTTCTCCATGTCCACTGTTACCAGACTGGAGTTCTTGTTAGCCACTTGGTCCGTGGAGCAAGTGAACTTTCTGAACATAGAATTGTACGATTATTAAGGTTGGAAAAGACCTCCAGGGTCATCAAGTCCAACCCCAACCCATCCCCACACACCATGTCCCTCAGTGCCTCATCTCCATGTTTCTTGAACATCTCCAGGGACACAATGCTCGATGCTTTGTGACATCACTGTCATCACCCTGGTCACTGGCACATAAGCAAGTAGTGGTGGTGTCCCACAGAGAACATGTTTTATTGTAAATACATAATATATATACTTTTTAATCAAATTAAGTAAATCACAGCAAGAGGTCAAGCACTTTTCTCTCTCATTTTGAACTGTCGGACACTTAGAAGGAAGCTATTGGATCCTGACTCAGCTTTTGGATTGTTCAACCAAAGCCAAGTTCTTCTTATCCCTTCTAAAGTTTTTCATACTTTGTAGCTTTTATCACCACGTATACCATATATAATTCACATTTCTTGGACATGAATGTAAAGAACTGTACATAATATAGCCTGATACAGCAGCAGTAAAACTTTCCTATCACTACTGGAATGTCGACTGATATACCCAAGACTGCCATCTCTTTCCTTGTAACTGTTCTAGTGGCTCACAGTGATCTTCTGCTAGATAAAACAGCCAGATCTTTTTTGTCACCTCAACTAATGAGGCCCTAGCTGTAAAAGTTCTTGTAATCCATCTTGAATGTACTTTGCTAAATGCCATCTTAATAGTGTCAGCAAAGTCATAGCCACATAATATCAATTTGCTGCTGTTTTGGTCCTCTGTATGGCTCAGTTTATCACTTGCTACCTATTGCCCCAGGGCTGTAAGTTACTGAGTGTGAGGACAGAGTACTTCAGCAGAGATGTGGAGACTGATCTTGCCAGATGATCTGCACAGTTTGTCTTCAGTCACATACTTAAACTGCAAATTACTCAAGGCCAGGTGTTCTCACACCGAGTGGGCAGTGTCAAGCACAACTATCTCATTTAGACCTCTCAGTGCTCCTTATGAAATCATACAGAAATATCATTTAGGAAGGGCTCAGGCATCTCTGGGTCGTATTACCTCTCCCAGTAATGTCTGGAAAAGTCAAAGTGACATTCTCACTACCAGGATCTATCCTCTTTCTTTCATTTGTACAAAGTTCTGAACTTCTGACAGCAATAACTGAGCTGATGAGTGATGTATTTTTATGGGTGGACTAACCTGGCAAAACTGTTTTTGCTCACAGATTTTTGAGATCCGGATGACCCAGTTTTCCTTTCCCGCTGCCAAAGGCTTGCTTTTACTTGGTGCTTCTTGTGGAAGTCAGAGCAAGTCAAAGGCCTTGTCCAGGGCAGTATCTATACAGTTCAGCTATCTTCGTTTTATTTGCAACATTTTGGAAGATTACCCAGTTTTAACAGAAGTTTGTTCTGAAGTTCTGTGGATATTGTATACTTTCTAAAGGCATTTTTATGTATCTGATTCTGAACTGAATTATTAAATAAAAAGTTCCTGAGTGAGTCTGTCTTCCTGTGGAAATGAGCATCTTTTGAAAGTAATAAGATCCAATTTCCTCCAAGCTTCAGGCAGTTTAACCTTCCAGGGGAGTCAAAGCACTATCCACTTGAATTGAGAGGTGGCTTGGGAATGAAAGCAGAATGCTTGTACTATATGGATAAATTCAAGGGAGTTTCCTAGCCTGTAAACAGAACATGATAGTTAACTTGCATGCTCACAAGTGATGTAATCCAGCAGAATTTGGATGAATAAAATGAAAAAGGATTCTTTTACTGTCTACACATCTAGAGGCAGAGTGCTAATTTCTAATGGACACCTATACAGGAGTTGTAGCTGTTCCAAAATACATCTTTTCTCCTGCCTGAAAATGGAGTATATGGAGCCGTGTAACCATGGGGCTTCTGGCCAACGTAACCCAACAACGTCTTTCTGCTTGTGCCAAGTGACATGAGAACCATCTCTTTGTTCAGGGTGTGCCGGACACTTGTGATTATGCATTCCCTCTGAATTCCTTTCTCTTTCCAATGGTTCTGCTACTAAAGGCAACTCTAAAGTAGCATCTTGTACCTTTGAAGTGTGTGTATATATTCACTTATTTTAATAGTTTGCATTAATGATGTTTGCAGTAACTCTTCCAATAAGAGTGCAACCCTTACAGATAAGTATGAGAGGATATGTATGAAGTTCTATTGACAGGTGTTATCCCCAGCAATACCATTACTGTGCATTAGACTGAAAAAAATGCAAAAATTTCCAGCTTGTTGATTTTTTGTTTTCTGTGGGACATGCTGTTGGTATATATTGCCCTCTGAGCACACCCAAATCTCTTCATACAAAACCCTCACAGATAAGATATTTAATGTGTCAGAAACAGCACTTTGGACTCTCTGAAGAAACTACATTTTCAGTTATCGCCTGGAAAAAGCAATAGAGGTAGAGGATTTGTGTTAAAGAAGAGAATTTTATAAGAGGAACATGCATGTGGTATAGACAGGTTAAGCATCAGCAATTGGGGAGATAAGAAAATTGGGGTCACTGCCCCCCTTGCAGCATAGACTAAGCCTTAGACTAAGTACAGGCTAAGGCAGTTGCAGGTTTCCATCAGACTTATAATTCTGACAGCTTACATCGCAGCTCTTGATGTGCAGAGTAACTCTGAACCACCTTGGAATAATGAGAGACTGAAATAACATCTGTATGGGCAGGGAGTCATGTGCAACCAGAGCACACAGGATTCTCTGCACTTCTATAATCAAGGTGCACATATGCATTGGCTGTGAGCCTGTGGGACACTGGATTTTATGGGGCTGACTGAATGTTCGGGAAGGTGCTTTTCTGTAGCATCAGTAGTTTGTCATCCAGAGCAAAACAGCATCATATATCCAGTCCTGATCCTTCTGATGCAAGCTGGAATAGCCCTGCTGACTTCACTGAGATTAAAAAAGACTCATTCTAGCAGGGGACCTGCATCTATTTTTTTTTGTCATTGCCATGTTTCTCATTAGAAGAGATTTATGTGGTGCAGCTGATTTATTGCAGGTGAGATGCTCCCTTTGCCCCTTTCTCCAACTGAATGCAATTTTGCAGTCTTGTCAAGAAACACTATTCAATGCTCCAAGGTTTGGTGAGATGAAAATGCCTGACAGAGGGTAAAACATGAGGAAAATGCACAAAGGCCTATAGTGCAGAACGGACTAAAGTGTTTTTCCCTGCTGGAGCTCATCTTTATCCTTCCTCATGCAGCTCAAGAGTTCGCGGGCAGCTGGTGACTGTGAGCCAGCCGGGGGTGTGTCGCTACGGTTCTAGGCTGGATTGCTGTTACGGCTGGAAAAAGAACAACAAGGGCCACTGTGAAGGTAATATGAGCACTTTATGGTCGTTTCTTCTCCATGGCTGTATACTTGGTACTAATAAAGGGGTTTCGTGCAAGGCTCCCAGAAGTCAGAGAAGGAAAGCTTGTGTGGGAGTGAAATCTCTTAATTTTGTGGGAGAGTAAAGAAAACATGTTTGAGAGTCTATCTCCTTGAAAAAAGCAGAGATTTAGGTAAATAGCACCAGGCATCAAAATATAGATTCAAAAATTCTTAGGTCCAGAAGGGACCATCTGTTCTACCTCCTGCATACTCAGACTGAGAGATTGGAAATGGTCAGTGGCTGTGCTGCTACAGCTGTCAAATAAATGCTAAATATTCAACATCTTCTGGTGCTACATATGGACCCATGAAATCAATTGATGTCCTTTATCTTCAGAAGTACACAGCCTCTGAGAACCAGGAGGTTTAACTTTCTGAAAGTAGAAATATAACTTAAGCAGTAGGACTTGATCTTGGGTAGCCAACCAGTGTTCTGGTCTGTGGATTGCTAGCTTAATGGAGAGTCAGTGAGTCCTGAGAAATTTCTTATTTGTTTCAGGTCCCAAGGAGAAGTTGGTGTGGATTCTCCTAGCTCTATGTGAGCGAAACACAAAAAAACATAAAATACATGTTAGAGGAATCTCAGATGTTGCACCTGTTGCCCCAGTTTGGCATTATATATCTAATTAATTTCAATATAGGCTTAGAATCATTCACTGATGAAAACTGACATCCTGATGTTTTAAAGGGAAAGGTATCCCAAAGTCTCTGCTCTGTATAGTATGTCAGTTGATTTAAAAAAAAGTGACAAATACACTTATTAATATTTCTGCATCATTGAATAGCAGGTTAGTTTTGGTGCAAATGAATTAATGGAGGGACAGCTGGCAAATGTAACTTTGAGGAGCCAGTGGAGTAAGCTGTCCTGTTTTAAAGCAATAGGTCACTTTCCTACTAGAATCCAGATTTCCTAAGTTTTTATGGTGATTCTTTGTCAGATCTCTTTAAAAAACTATAGCGTACTCCCGCATTGTGAATCAAAATATAATGTTGTTCTCTGATTCAGAGTTAAATATTCAGCTGATCTCACATTATGCCAGTTTGCTTTTCAGGGACAATGTTGAAATATGTCTATCCTGCAGAAATAGTGCTTCAGTACTTGTGAATGAACCTTACATGTAGGGAAGGTGCTTGAATTGAGCAAGATGAATTTGCATTACGGATTTGAATTATGAATTTTATCTGTACAGTAATTTACATTGTGATTTTCTTGTTTCCTATATTTCAGCTAGCAGAGTAATTACAGAAGGTGGCTGGATGCACTACCTGGTGCATACTTGTTTGTTTGTTTGTTTTTTTGCTAGAGCTAGTGCTGATTTAAATACATGTTTAGATTGCTTTTCCTGAATAACACCCATTTTGATCATCATACTGACTTTAGGAAGTCTAGCCTTAAGCCTTACAAAAGCTGGCATTTAATTTCTGGCTAATGATGGGAGTTAGAAAACTTCTGCTCCTTGACATATCCAGGGTAAGCTCAATCTTCTCATGTAAGCTTGACGAAATTGTAAATATTGGGATGTGTGGTAAGGACAGTTGTTTGATCCTTTGACAGATGTGCTCTGGATATTCCACCGTGGGATGGACATGTTCTCAGATGTAAGTGAGGAGATCCAGGAGCCACTTTAGGGTCATCTGACTTCTGCGACTGCAGGAAACTGCTTTTGCCTCTTCCCTGCTCCAGAGGCCAAATATAGCAAATGGAGCTGCTGGCTAGCTGCTTCTCACATGTGACTTCCCAAAATAGGAAAAAGAGTAAAAGAGCAGAGTATAAAACTAAATGTGAATTGGAAGTATGGCAGAAAGGAGTGCTGGGGAAGGTGCTAAAAGGAGCCCCTTCTTTTCCAAGTCTTTACAGACTGGGAAAATTACTCCTGTAAGCTGTGCCATCATCCCTGTTCGCCAGCTGAAATAAAGCACTGATCAGTAGCTACCATGTCCAAACTAGAGCGAAAGGTCTAGAGGATGTTGAATTTGCACGATAAATTTTTGGGCAATTGAACAGGGGAGGAGTTCTCAAATAGAATATTTATAACTTCTTCTTTTTCTCTCCTTTTTGTGCCTGATTCCCTCAGCTATCTGTGGACATGGCTGCAAGTATGGCGAATGCATGGGACCAAACAAATGCAAATGTTTCCCTGGATTTACAGGGAGAACCTGTAATCAAGGTTTGTGCACGTGGGGATATTACTCCAGAAAGCAGACTGGTGATATTCTGTCCTCTTTTCTCTTAATAGGGATTGTCATTTTCCAAACTTTTAGAATGAGACCTTTTCTTATTTACATAGTAGAGTTTAGACTACTTTGAGACTCTTACCAGGGATGCTGGAGATGCAAGCTCTAAGCCTCCTTCAGCAAACAGGAGTTTGAATCCATATCATGTATCCCCTGCAAGATGGTGATAATGGCAAACTGTCTAATTCATAGTCAAAGGATTAAGGCATTGAGAGATGATACAGAAAACAAGAAGAACTGAAAGTCAAATCCAGAAGCCGTGCTATTTACTTAAATAACTTCCTCAGGAAGATATGCAATTGTATGCTAGATGTGTAATTTCTCAATCAAACTTCAGCTGACACATTGGTGACAATTGCTTTTTTTGTTGTTGTTGTTAGAATATTTGAGACCCCTGTATGTGATCAGATGAAAGGAGTGGGTCATTGTGGGTGGAGAGGCCATTCTGCTGCACTACTGATGAGTGAAGCATGGAATAAGGGCCACAGGAATGGATGGGTCTATTCATGCTACCTTCCTAAGCACCTGCAGGCTTTGCAGGTTTTTTATTGATAAGATCTTCTTAAACTTCCCCTATTTTATTTTAAAGCTATTTCCCCTTGTCCTAGCACTATCAGAACTTGTAAAAAGTCCCCTTCCTGTTTATAAGTTCCCCTCAAGTACTGGAAGGCCACAATGAGGTCTCCCCAGAGCTGTCTCTTCTCCAGGCTGAACAAGCCCAACTCCCTCAACCTTTCTTCATACAAGAGGTGCAACTGCCCTCTGAGCATCTTCACGGCCCTCCTCTGGACTTGTTCCAAAAGCTTTTCATCTTTCCTGTGCTGGGGGCCCCAGATCTGGACATGGTACTGCATATGGGCCTCATGAGGGCGGAGGGGGACAATCCCCTCCCACTCCCTGCTGGCCACCTGTCTTTTGTTGCGGTCCAGGACACTGTTGGCCTTCTGGGCCACAAGAGCACACTGCTGGCTCATGTTCTGCTTTTCATCTATTAGGACCCCCAAGTCCTTCTCTTAAAGGCTGCTCTCAATTTATTCTTCTCCCAGTCTGTACTTGTATCTGGGATTGCCTCACCCCAGGTGCAACACCTTGCACTTGGTCTTCTTAAACTTCATTAGATTATTGTGTCCTTACTTTTTGTCCAGGTCCCTCTGGATGGCGTCCCCTCCCTTCTATTGCATCAACTTCACTTGCAGTAAGTTCAGAGTCTGAAGCTCCATGGAAGTAATATATAGATCTACATGTGCAAATTGCCTGTTAGCTCCCTGGGCTGTCCTGTCTTCATGGCCAGGAAATTTTTAGGAAAGAGGTGGCTGGCATAGACCAGAAATGCCTCAAAGCTATTTCAGTTGTTATAGCCACAGAGATGTTTGTGTCCCAGTAGCCAGGAATGCTCAGAGACACTTAATGTACAGGCGGATGTAGCCTTGGTCTGCCCTTACAGCACAATGTCCCACTGAACAAGTTCAGAATGAAGTAAAATAACAGAGATAGGGACCTCTATTAGTCTGCCACTGAGTCTGAGCTAAAATTAGCCTTATCTCAGTAGGTTATCTTTTAGAGCTGTGCATGCTACCTCTGCATTACTGTGCATTGTGGAATGCAGGTGCAGCTAAGCACTTTTGAAAATGTATGGTTGAAGTGGAATAACTTTTGTTCCCTTCTGGTTTCTTTGTTACAAGGGTCTTGGTTTGTTAGGGGACCTAAAGTAGCATAAAAAGTCCAATGTGATTTCCAAGCTGATAAGTTGTTGTTTTTCAAACAGACCCTATGTTTAAAAGACAGTTCAGTTCTCTTTTTCTTCCCTGAACTAAGCTGTAACAAATAGTTCTGTACATATATAGGTACCACAAAGTTTATGAGTGATCTGGAGTTTTTTTTCTCTGATCTACAGGGTGCATAGATGTGAGAACAGCTGCTTCTCCTGTTAGAAATAGAGCTGCACAAGCGCAGTGCTTGGAGAGTAGCATCTCTGTCAAAGTTACACTGTTGGTCATTTATACTGTTAAGTACCTGTTGAATGGGCTGTATATGCTACTGTACTCTGTTAATGAGTTCTGTCTGGTTGCAAACCATGTGTCAAAATATAAGAGGCAAAGGTGACAATTCACAGAAGTCACAAGCACAGATGTTGTTCCTTTGTTCTAGGACCAGTAGCACTGACAGCAGTGCTGACAATGCCACGTAAATTGAACATGTTGGGATTCTGGTTTTCTCTCTGTAAAAGATAGCAATGAGAGCTTGAAATCAACTTAGCTTCTTGCAGAGTCTTTTAAATTGCAGATTGTGAAAAGGAGTCGGGATGCTTTTATTCTCTGGATTTTGAGAAACTGAGATTTCTTGTACTTTTATTCTTAACATCACGTGATTCTTTTTATATACTGTGTTTCATCTTGACTGTACATTTCTGCCCTGAAAATCTTGGTGCCAACATTCAACTCAGGGAAAAAAAATAATCTTTGTTTCTTTGTTTCACTTTATCTGCAGCTGATTTGCTGTTCTTAGTCTAATCTTTTAGCCTTTCTAGTACAGAGGTCAGCTGGAGAGCTAACATCTCCAGCTAGGATCAGATAAGCCCAAAAGAATAACTCCCAGAAGATATAGCAACTACATTCTCTCCTGACCCTTTCACCTCTTTCTAACAAGCTGCCAGATGTGGCCAGAGTTTGCAATAGTTTTTCAGGTGTAGAAGTCTATGTGTAAAAGTCTATATTGTTTTCCAAGCATTCTTCCAGCCAGATGGTTTGTTAAATTCTCATCTCCCAAGGGGCTAGCTCGTTCTCAATTTAGGCTCTTTTACTGTGGGGAATTAAAGGCATTAAGCAATACTATCAGCTTATACATATTTATATGTACTCAACACGCACTTCATTTCAATGACTTCTGCA
This sequence comes from Aquila spilogaster, assembly GCA_024606505.1. Lineage (NCBI taxonomy): Eukaryota > Metazoa > Chordata > Aves > Accipitriformes > Accipitridae > Aquila > Aquila spilogaster. The sequence goes on from JANHGO010001660.1 coordinate 9,347, forward strand.
GATCTGAATGAATGTGGACTGAAACCGCGTCCCTGTGAGCACAGATGCATGAATACACATGGCAGCTACAAGTGCTATTGTCTCAACGGGTACATGCTTATGCCGGATGGCACATGTGCAAGTAAGTAACAGAGCTGACATGGTAGGCACACCAAGATCACCTAATCACATTTGATTCCAGCAAAATTTCATTTTGTGATAAAAGGATTTAGCTTATTCAGGATAGGATTTTTGCCTCAGCAATTTTGATAATATAAGTGGCTGACAGAGGCTTTCAATTTGACAACGTAAATTAGGTTGTAAGTGTATTTCTGGGGTCCAGAGGAATTTTTATCCTTCTACAAGTAAAAATATTTGATAGTGCTACTTCAAATGAAAGACATCTTGTATAAGCTGGGTGCACAGCTCTGCTGGTTCATCTACTGAATGAATGAATGAAGCTATCCAAGCAGTGCACCAATGCTGAGTACATTTTACTGTGCTGAACTTCATGCCATTCATCTTTATTTTAAATTTCTTTGTGCCCTAATTTATTTTCTATGAGTGCTGATATGCTTCCCACAGTTGCTGCTGGCTTCTTGCTAACCTTTGTCCACTGTGCTGAGTCTTACAGTAACTGTATTTCTGCCTATTTTCTTTGTGTTTGAGCAAGTATTCTGCTTTCTCAGCCAGCCTGATTTTCAGACTTCTTTTTTTTTATTATACTGTTTTGTTTCTGGAAAATACTTTCTTTTTCCCCTCAGCAAAATGACTTCATTCAGATAGTTTTGCTTCGAATTTCACAAAATCCAAAGTAACTCAGGGACAGGCTTTTTTAGAGTCTGCTGGACTGAAGCAGATACATCAGTGAGACAAGAAAGCTAGTTGATCTCAGCAATTGAACAACCTGCTTGAGAGGTCTGTCTTCAGCCAGTGAACCTGGCTGCATAAGGTGTTGCCCTATCATTCTTGTGGATAAGAGAGACAACCCTAAACTCTGAAAAGATTTGACCTCCAAACTTTGGAGACAACCATTCGCCAGACAGTGTCCATCTGGTGAGTTTGCTGTCAGACTTGAGATAACTGGAAGAATATCCAGCCTTGGTAAATGCAAGACTGCAGGGTCCTGCAGGTCTGGAGCAGGCAGAAAAGCCAGATCTCCTGGTTTATGTCCCTATTATGGCAGAAAGACTAAAACTGCAGCAAAAGGTGCCTGGTACCAGAGCTTTTGGAGGCTTCCCCTTTCCTGCAGTGCATGGTGCATCTTACCAGCAGACAACAGCTGTGGAGTCTTTGAGATTTCTAAGAAACAGATGTATATTTCTTCTGTTTCTTCCAAGATACTTTGTGTATCTGCTGAAGTCATACACTGAGCTGTTCTCAGCAAGGCCATTACATTATGGACAGCTGAACTGCAGAAGCCAGAGATACTGTCAAAAGCAACCTATCCTTTGAACCCACTTCCCTTTGAGCCCAGAGGGTACTTGTTCCTATTTTGTGCCATCCATCCCTCATTTTCACTACTCTGAGCACAAATGTTCTGTACAGACATGTGACTGAACCAAGTCAGAAAACTAGATCCAGACTGTAACTAGCCATTTTTGCTGGATTAGTTTCAAGTCTTAGTTCTGGATGGGTTTCCTGATTTAAGAAACTGCATTTGTACCAGATTTGTACAGAAATCAGAGTTTCACTGTCCCTTACTTAAGCCAGTACAAAACACTGAATTTCTCAGCAGCAGTGGCCAGTTCAGAGTACACATGAAAAAACTGCCTGAACAGCTGTGAGCCCTGAAGCTTGTATTTCACTTTGGCACGTAAACATTATTTTCCAAATAAAAACAGTGGAACCCTGACAAATACTGATACAGAATGAAACTAAATTTCAGGGGAAAAAAGGTTTTTCAATGGATGAGAAGCCTTCATGACTGTAATTCAGGAGACAAAGACCTGTGTGTTCATCCATCCTGAGCTTCTTTAATTTAACCCATCTGTCACCTTCCATTTTCAAAGAGATTTTGTTGTTGTTTTTTTTTTTTAAAGCAGGAACTATGAATATGCCATGAAATAAAAAACTGTTTATTCAAGTAGAAGTTATTCTTGGTTAACTCCACTTGACTCCCACCTCACTTGATGCTAACTTAAGCTTGTGCTCATATGAAATGCTGGTTTAACTCACTACTTAACTAGCTTATTTACCTAATTATCATTTTATCCAGGCAAATTTTTTTTAGGAAATGTTGCCCCTTTTGAATCAAATTCTCCATGATGTTAATCTCCTTAACAAGAGCAAATCCACCTAGGTTGAGTGTTCAGGCTTCTCTGGGGAACCATGCCAAGGACTGTGGAACCAGATGTAGGAGAGTATCAGAAGTGTTTGGGTTTTGGCCACGGAGAACCATTGCTTCATGTAGAGAGTAGGTTAGTGCCTAACACAAAGTCATCTGAATTCTGCAGGAATTAATGTGCTAAATCATATTAGTAGTTTGTCTAAGCTAATATTCTGTCTTAACTTGGCCAACAATAGGAGCTTCAAACAAAAGAGGAAGAAAAGAGAGAATGACCAATTGAAGAAGAAGAATATTTAGTAAGTTTTTTTATTGTCACTTAGGAGGTAGATACTGTGACAAAATTATGTCCATGTTTTTTAATCTTACCTGCTGCTACTATGTACATCTTCATCAAAACTAAAGTAAAACTATTTCAAATATAGTCAATTTTATCCTCAGGGCCTAAGCAAAACAGCTTAAGAAAAATAATTTTAGCACAGGTTATACAGGTTAATTTTAGTAGCAACAGAATATGTGTTGTATTAAAACAATATGGCTGTAACTATAGGTACACCTGCACACATCAATGACTTTTCTATGCACCTCGTTACACACATTTTGAACCATCTTGTGCATCTATCTATGGACAAGTTGCATTTTAAAATAAAATCAGTATCTTTTTTTTACTTAAGTGGTGAGCCAGTACTCAAGATCTTGCAGTTGGTTTTGTCTCAGATAACTTGACAACTGTTCCAGGCCTTCCAGTTCGAAAGAACCTATATAAAGTTGTGTTTCCCTGAATGCAGTCAAAGGGACGTAGTGGAAAATAATACCTGGGCACACATCTCCAGCTCTTCTAGTAAACACTTCCAAATGCTACTTCTTTCCTTGGCATCATAATACTAATGCATGCAGGATATTTTCAGGATTTTATACTTAGTTTCCTTACATATTTACTACATTTGGTCTGCTTTTCTAGCCTGTCATAACGCTCTCTCAGACAAGATCTAAACACTTATATTGCTGTTTAAAGGCTAATCAAAATTATTTCCAGTAATTCACACTCCTATCCAATCTCTGACAAACAAGATTTGTGTACTGACTAGTGGCTCTTTAGATTCAAGTATCTGTTCCATAAAGGATCAAAATAAAGTACATTTTCAAAGTCCATCAGGCTGAATACTTTTTAAGGAATTTTAAGAATCAAAGTCTGTACTAAAAGCATGTTAAATGTTAAGCAATAAAAACATTTCTCTACTGTACTGTAGATTTCTGTGTGATAAAAAGCTGAAGTGATGGAAAATGTAAAAAGCCTTTTTTCTAGATTGAGCAGTTCTGTCTGTATCTAAAAGATAATAGCAAGTCAGAACGGGTAATGGAATAAAAATGAATAAGCGCAGACAGGGAAAGAACAAAACAAAGGGGAGGGGGAAATTAAGATCTATCTCATGAATTGTATTGTTAATATGTTAATGTATAAAGCTTGACTAATGATGAATGGGATTTTGTTGTTCTGATGAATTTTATACTCTCATTCAGATCTAAATTAATAATAAAGTGTGTGTTACCAGCCTATTTAGTACAGATTTTTTCTCTTTTTGTTATTTTAAATACTGTTTTCAGGTTCTAGGACATGTGCTATTGCAAACTGCCAGTATGGATGTGAAGAAGTCAAAGAGGAGGTACAGTGTCTTTGTCCATCAGCTGGTCTTCGTTTGGGACCAAACGGAAGGACATGCATTGGTATGGTTAGAGAGCTCACTCTCAGCTTCTTTTCTATAGGATCACCCTAAACTCAAGAATTTGGGAAAAGAGTAACAAGTATTTTTCTCTCCTCACTAGCTTCAGTAATGCTTCTTGTTACTTGCAGTGTGATGTAAAGTTTGCATGCTTTTTAATAATTCTTGTTACAATATTGGTAATTCTTTGGGCTAGTTCCATCCACAATAAATAATCAAATGTTTTGATATATACTGTAGTCATTAAGAGAGTCTCTGTTTCTTTGAAACTGCTACATATAGTGTAGGAAGCTGTCCCAGTGACATAGCGCATTATAGGATTTGGGAGTTATGTTTGAGTGTTTTTTTTTTCCTGTATTGTGATGACCCACAATGCAAACTTCTGTATTTTTCTACAGAAGCCTCGACATCATTTTACCTAGGTATTTCCTGTGATGAGTTATCATTGCTTCATAAAGCTTGGTACTGTTCAATGACGACAGTTTTACATTGCTATCTGATAAGGCAGGGCTCTAGCATTGCAATCCAATGTTGAAATGGTACCCATTTTAATACTGAAGTTAAGCTAATGTCAAAACATCAGTGGACATGAAATGAACCCTCCAAAGCAGGGACCACACCAAGAGGCAGTGAAGTGCACGTCAGGGAGCAGCAGTAGCAGGCTTATTCCCTGAGGGGGATGAGCTGGGAGCCATGGGTGACCCCACCACCAGCAGTGCTATGTCCGCATTGACCAGTGCCCTCTCCCACGACATCTCATCGCACTGGCTGATCAGGGCTGATAACCGGGCAAGCGATGAGGTGATAAATCATGTCCAGTGTCTGTCCAAGGAGTCTGGTCAAGTGGTGGAAAACAGGATGGGAAATAAGGCTGCAGTGTACATCCAAGGAGTCCATCCAGGAGATGGATCTGCAGAGAAGCTACCAATAGAGTAGTCCTGAGGTCCATGCAGGAACAGGACTGGAAATGGGCATGACTGTGGCACATTTTGGACAGAAACTCAAGGCCCAGGTCTGAGCTGAAATGGGACTCCTTGGTCCATGGTTGGGTGAAGATCTATGGTGAGGCTGGTTCAGGTGAGCGAGACCTCTCAGTGTACTCAGGAGCAGCACAGAAACGTTTCCAAAGCTGAAATATTGCTGTTGTTGGTCATCACAAACACACCTGAAAGACTATGGAATCATTTATTTTTCAGATTGGATGCTCTCTGCTAAATTGTTTTAAATTTAAAAGAAGATTAAAAATTGCAGCTGGGAAATGTTTCATTTCCCAGAGTTGCCCAAAATATAAACAAGTCTGTGCAATGAGTGCTATTTACTACAGTGTCTTTAACGACATACCCAATTTCACATTGCATTAAGGTATTTCTCTAGCAATTGTACAAGTCCTCCAGATTATAAAGGGTGGCTTGGACAGGAGGAATAGCAGTAGCAGCTCCATGTCAGATACCAGTACTTACTGGTTGAATGGTATCTCCACTTTAAAGAATGTTTTAAATGTTGAGAAGTTCGACATGTCAGATATAGAAATTAATTTTATCTCTAATGGCCAAGACAATATTATGCTTAACATTAAAAAAAATAATAAAAATTAATGCATCATCCAAGAGGCAGTGCTGTATACAAGGACAGTTACTATATGAATTATTCTCCTTAATGTACAGCTGTAGTACCAAATCAGGTATGAATGTCATATAGCATGAGGCTATTTTTTCATTTTTAGGAACTATAGAGTAAGCCCATATGGATACTTTGTTTAATTTCCAAACAGTAAACACTCCAACATGAGAACATTCTTTCTTTCTTTCAAATGAAATCAATTTGTAATTGGAAATATTCAGCTTTGAAGAATCAGCAAGGCTCTCAGACTACCAGCAAGCAAGTTAATTTTTGTTTGAATTGTTTAAGAGCTACTTGAAGGTAAATATTGTTGACATATGTTATTAAATAGAATTGAGAAGATAAGTGGTTCTCTTCCTGAATTATTCAGGCAGTTATTTTTATTCTCTTGTATTGAGTCTTATTTGCATTTACCTTGCTTGCCCAAATAAATTTGGAGGAATGCTAGTACATATTGATAGAAGGTAAAACACACAAAAAGGTATATCTGGTGGTTAGAAATAGCATACCCCTTCTTCCTATACAGTTTGGGTTAGATCACTCTTTTCTATCACCTGTTCTCCATCTCTAAAATGAGAGAGCAACTTCCTACCATATTCTAAGATTCTAAGATACTTTAATACTTGGGTATTAGTCATAGAAATGCTATAAACAGATAAACATTTGAAGATCCCTGGCTATTTGTCTTAGCTTAATCCTCCTAAGAAGCTGCATTATTCCTGAATTAAATTGGTAACATTTAATTACAGTGACTGTTTAACAGCGTTCTTCGTTTCCTCCCATACCAAGCTGCCTTATCTCTCCCAAACATCTGTTACCTACCTTGCTGGGCAGAGCGCTTGCAGTCTGCAGTCTCTGCCTTGACTTGGCCCAGCAAGGGAAGGTGCGGAGATTTAGCAGCTCTGCTGCTCCTTGCTGCTCGGTTTCCTGTTTCTGGGGCTTTCTCTTAAACCATTCTCTGACGTTTCCTTTCTCAGAGAAATCATGGAATTTCAGGAGTCCCTCCCTGTCCTGTTTTGTTACCTTAGGGCAAATCATTGACCTCAGAGGAGAGACCCTACAGCCAGTTAGAATGGCTTTAGCCGTGTCAGGTCTCAAAATCTTCCATTAAGTTAGTGGATGTTTTGCTGTTTCATTCACATTTACACATGCAAAAGCCATTCCCAAATGTATTCATTATAGGACTTCTTTACTGAAACTGTGTGACAGCCAAGATCAAAGTGTACCTGTGCAAATCCCAACTAGTTCTTGCTTGACCGTTTTAATTTCTCTTGGATCTGACCAGCGTCCCTGTTCCTGCTCTAGATATTGATGAATGCTCCACTGGCAGAGCTGTCTGCTCTTTAAATCGCAGATGTGTCAACACGTTTGGAAGCTACTACTGCAAGTGCCAGCTTGGTTATGAACTGAAATACATCAGCGGCCATTATGACTGTGTAGGTAAGATTTAGCCAATGGAATTTATTTATCCACTTTTATTTTTTTCATTCCCACATAATGCAACTTTCGTGTCACTGTCTGAAGTATGTTGGTCTGGTCTGGAGATGCTACCTCAGAAATGTCACTAAGAATATTTCTTATGATTCTCAGAGCTTTTGTCTTGGTTTTCTCTGTGGCTTTATTAAAAATTTGATGACTTGTACTTGCAAGTTATACTGCTTCATGGTACCAAGTCATCTTTATGCCCTTTCAAATGATGTACAAGAGCATGTTGTATGTTAACAACAGTTGACAAACTCCAAGAAAGTGCTAGTTTTGGTACAATTGTAGTTGAAGAGCCCGTTTTGTTCCTTTGACTTTCAACCTGTGATGACTAAGTAGCCTCACAATCTTTGTTATTTTCTGTGTGTAATTAATCAGCAATGTGAATCAAGTTGCTTCATGGCAGTAAAAATAGTTGTTTGGATGGACAGCACAGAACCTAAAAAAAAAAAAGTATGGAAATAGTAGGTCTAAATTACTTCTCAGGTCTCTTTTGCATGTCCACGTTTCTCCCAAACAGGAATATAAGAAAAAAAGTTATCTTAATCTACCCAGCAGTTAAAACAAATATCAAAACACCTTTATTTCTGTTTCAGCCTGTTAGCTAATGGTGAAAGAATGGCAAAGGGTAAGGTTCTGCAGCAGGCATTGCAGCTGTATTGTTCAAGCAGTTCACTAACTGAGAGCCTGCAAGGGTTGGAACAACAACACATCCAAAAGCAAATGCATGTTTTCTGTTTTATTTGCGTGAGACTGGCACTTAAGGGTGGGAGGGAGATCTCAAAGCAGGTTTTGGATACTGGATACTGGAATTAGAACTTCATATTGTAAGCAGCTCCAGTTTTGAAGAGGAAAAAATGCTTACATTTTTATACAATATGTGTGTATGGGAGAAAGATTGAGAGGTCTCAGTTGTCAGGATTTTATCATTTTATCTGGAAAACTGAATCTTGCTCTCAGACATTCTGTATTTTTGAGTCAATCTTCCTGCTACTTGTGTCCCAGCTGACCTGATGTATGCCTACATCAGCTGCTAAAAATGGAGCAATCTGGGTAAAATGCTAGTGGTGCAAATATTTGTGCAATCACTTGACTCCCTCATGTGGGAGAAATCAGAAACATCTTTGTGGTGCAGCAAAGTAGTGAAAAAGGAGAACAAAATCAGTTACTCTTGGTGCTTGTTGTCAGCTGAACATAGTATTTTCTACTGAAATTCTAATTGTACTTTTTTCATGCAGCAGCATATGTATGCCTGGAACGTTAGAGGCAGAGAGATCTGAGGATCTTGGCCTGTCCATTCTTAGTTTTGATTTCATTTCTAGAGTGATTGAAAGAGTGGGGAAGACTTGGTGAATTATTTTCATTGATACTACACATCTATGCGGTGCATTTTGTTAACAGAATACAGTGTACGACCTACAGTTTGAAACCTGTTCTCATTCAAAATACGGTTACATTCTCTCTGCCTCTATTGGGACCCTTTATGTTTTCCATGGATACATAAGCCTATAGCTGTGCAACTGGAACTGAAACCAAGCATTCTCTCTTAGTGTGAATTCTTCCACCTCCAATGGCCTCTGGACCATCTTTGCAGTACTAACTCTGGTACTTGCAATACAGCCACAAGCAGGCTGTCATGAAGTTCGAGTGTCAAGAGTTTTCAGTAAGGCACTTCTGTCTTCCCCTAGATGTAAATGAATGCGTGACAACTGCACATACGTGTAACCTCCACGCAGAGTGCCTCAACACAGAGGGATCCTTCAAATGCAAATGTAAACAGGGCTACCGAGGAAATGGATTTGATTGTGCTGGTGAGTACCTCTGGATGCCAGGAACAGTACAGACTTGCTTTTCTGCAATAATTAATAGTTACAAGGTGTTTTCTAGGAAAGACCATGCTGAGAAATGCTGTAATATCCACCAAGGCAAACCTCTCCATGAAATCACGTATTTATTATATGTCATTGCATAGTTAATACAAGTATTATTAGCTTAAATTAATTTTGCCTATGAATCTTCATAGTATCACTTGGAATCTTAAGTAGAACAGAGCAGAGGGTTATCCCTGAAGAAACAGGGAAAAGAGCTTTAGAACATTTACTATATATTTTCTTTAACTTTTCACAACTAGCCTCTTGGAGGGCTGCTAAATTCCTTCCAGAAGAGATTCAAGATAACTTAAAAAAAAAGTGAGAGAAAGGAGGAAAGCCATGACTCCTATACTAAATTATTTTCACTTACAATTTTGCCTTTGTCGATTGAATATAAAAGACTTTCTTTAAAGATGTCATTGTCTGTTTCTAACTGAATGTGACCCTTCAAGAAGAAAGATGGAAAAGGCTGCTCTTTATATTTAAAATGAATCTTTTTACTTAGTATCTTTACTGAAGATGGCAGAGATTTTACTCACAGTGTCATTAGAGATGTTTTCCTCAGGAGATATTCAAATTTATTGAATAAAAGATGTGCAAATATTTGTAAAGCTCTTGTAAAGTCTATAGCAAATGAAGTCTACATAATATATAAACCTTTTTTTTCCTCTTTTTTTTCCCCCAAGTAATCCGTGATCAGATACGTATTATTATTATTCATGAACTCTAATGTCCTATGAGTTTCTTTATTATTCATGTTCCTACTCCCATCACAATGGGAGTTGAAACCTCCAGTATTGCATCAGCATTGGCACTTGCAGTATTTGGGATACGCTTTATCTGTGTGAGAGTTTATCGATCCTAATCCTTTCTGCATTTAATTTTAAATATATTCACTCTCTGTTGGCATTGGTTTGAAATCAATGGTTCCGACACCAAAGGCATTTGTATCCTTTGGCTCTCAGGTCTGAGTTATTTTACATTTTTATTCTATAAGAATGTATTGGACATCTACAAATGAAGATCCTTGCCAGGGTCGACCCCAAACATCTGATTTCAATCAGATAGATTTAGGTTTTTTGATAGATTAAGAACTTGACAGCTCTGTGCCAAAACTGTATATATGCATACACATGTATGTGTGTATATATATATACTGCATGTATTTATGTATGTATATATGTGTTGTTTCTCCTGTGGTCTACTGCAGGAAGTCATTGCATTCTTGCAGGCATAAAAGTTTTAGGTATTTATTCTTCATGGTTTTGTTACAATATCTCTTAGAAGTCATGCCGTTGGTGCAACCTTGAAACGTAACTTAAATGTTCCACACTTTTTATAGAGTTATGCAAATGCAGCTTTTAAAACCCAAAGTTAATGTAAGATCTGAGATAGTCCAATGAAAAGTAAAGTGAGTAGTTTTCTATCCAGAGTAGTTTTCTATTCCAGTGAAGTTTTCTATCTGTTATTTTAATCTGAAATTATTTCGTACCTATCCCTGTAAAATTGGAGCATGTTGACGTATGTTAAACGCAAAGCAAGTGGATGCCTTAGTAGGGCCAAAATTGTGTTTGGCAAAATAAAAAAAAACCACAGAGTTTAACTCCTAAGTTAAACTTTTGTTAAGTTTCTACTTCCAGTGAAAAATGATGACTTTTGATGAGAAGAACTAAACACACAAAAACCTGGCGGGTACTGAAAGGCTTGATTTGGACCTCAGCAAAGCTGTTTGGAAGGTTTGTCATTCTCAAATTCCAGTTATGAGTCAGTTTCCTTGCGATTTATCACTGCAACTGACTTCAAAAGAAAGACACAATGAGGCTTGAGACCTGGGTAAATATCAGAACAAATTGATAGTATACATCTTGATACGGTTCTGTTAAAACAAAGTGCATCATCAATAAATTTTGAGCAAATATATCTCTGCGCAAAAGGGCTTGTGTTTTTCTGCTTTTTCTTTTTTAATGAGAAGATAAAAATTTCTAAGGAAAATCTCATTTTGACCTAGTTATTCTTTCCTCAAGCAGAAACAGTGCAAGAGGAACGCCTGCTTAAATATGAACAAAGGAAATATTTTGCCTATGGAAAGGCCATCTCACAGTTTTTAATGTCTAGCCCTATTAAAAAAAAATGCTGAAGATGGATGGTTTCTTTTTTTTCACTGGCATTTCTATTAAATTGTTCACTCTCTGCCCACTTCCTCATGTGCTATTTCCAATTACTGAATTCCATTTGTTGTTTAGAAGAGGAAGAAGCTGTGCATTCATAAACTTAGAACATACTAAATAGAAAATAAGTTTAATGCAAGAGAGGATAGAGGAATAAGACACAGCAATGAGAAATTGGAGCCATAGGCAGAAAGCCAAAAAGCAAGGGACCAACTACAAAGAGGAATGTAGCAATAGAAAAAAAAGTCAGTGGTATATACACATGAAAAGCAGCAGTGCTAAAAAGAGGCTGGTTTCTCAGGTGGTAGTTCCCACATATACACTGCCTTTGAGGGAAAAGGGTGACTTTGAATGTTTCTATAGTTGATTTATATGAGAATTGTCAAAAAAATTAGCAGTGTAACAGAGGTGAGCAAGATGTGTTTTTCTGTCTGGGCAAATGTTTGTTCAACAAAACACCTATTAGATATACCAATCTACACTGAAATGCAAAGTTTTCTCTGTGTTGTAAGACAATTGTGGAAAATCTTTGGCCTCACTGAAGTCAGAGGAGGTTTTGCTGTTGGGTTTGATAAACTGAGGACACCATCTTTGGAACGTGGGGGATCGAGGCTGTGGCAGTGACTGCAGCTCCTGGAGCCAATTCCAGCTTCCAGCAGATGTGCCTGGGGTTCTGCTGCAGATGAAAGAAAGGCTTCTCAAATATGCCCTCAGTACTGCATATAATTATTCCCATGGGGTGAGAATCCCATTTCCACAAGGAACCATTAATTCTTCATAGCAATTGTCTAAAGTATATAATGAACTGGTTGCCATGGCAGCAGCATTAGTGTTTTATAACAAATGAAAAACATTTTAATATATAGCTTAATTTTCAGACTATGAAATGAGAGGAACTAAGCACATTATTTATAATGAACCTTCTATGACTATAGATAATGTAATAAGTGAGATGATGTAAAATTCATCTTTGTACAGAAGGTGGGGGGATTTATGCAATTTATATATCAGTATGCTAACTCAGCAGAAAGCTGCTGAGACATCAGGCTGCAATCAGTGCTGCTTGTCTGAATATGACCCGAGGTTGTTCAGGCATCCTTTAATCCATTCAGCGTTCAGATAGATGCGAAATGTTGGACACTGTTTCTGAACTGTTTCTAGCACACATTTCATTTGAGAATTTATAGAAGTGTAAGCTTTCCAGTGCTCCCTAAGAGTCCTAGCCATTTCCACATTTGGCCTCTGTCTTGCTGCAATCTGTTGCTTTTCTCAGGTTCATATGTTTCCTGATTTCCTATTGTGAATTGAAAAACCACATTTCCCTCACCATATGCTTCAATGTGTATTCCAGCTTTTATTTAAGAAAAGGGTCCCAGAAGGTTCCATAAGCAATTAAGATTCCTGGGGAAACATGAACCTATCTTTAATTCACTTTTCTTATAGGAAGCTACAAAATAACAGGAAAATGCAGAACTAGCTTAGAGCCTCCACCCTTCAGGCATTACTCTTAAAATGTTCAACAATGGTACTCCTTTTAATGCTCTGCTGCAGACGGAGGTTTCTGTTCTTCATTATGCTTTGCTGAATATCTAAATGGCAATGCAAAGCCACGACAACTCTCTTTGTCCCTTTTATATTACACAGGTTCCAGTTTTGCTCACAGGGTAAACTCTAAAACCTATATATGATTTTGTTTTCCTATTAACTTGCCAGTTCTGAGAAAAGTTTGGGTTGGCATCATGCAATTTCAAAGTTTAAAAAGCCATTCTAGTCATATCACTTGTCAGGTCCTTATGATTCCATTCAGTATGGAGTCAAATGCTGCTATCATCCCTTGATGAGTAATACTTAAGGTTATGATGCTTAGAAGACCATAATGGTCTACAATCTCTGTATTAAACTGTGTATTGAAACTTTCAGAATCTCTTAGGATTCTCTGAAAGAGATATCCTTCACTACAAGCTCTAGAACTTTTTAGAATGAATACTGAAACTGTCAATTTAATCTGTAGTCACATCCACAGACCCCCTAAATGCTGTAAATGTTTGCATCACTTGTCCCCTCTCCCACTTTTATGTACAGAAGCTACAGAGGCAGCTACAAAAGAACTTGTAAGGCAGTCTCCAGGCATATCAATTGCTAGGTTTTCAAATCCGTTGCTGGGTGCAAGGTGAAAGCAGTGCAGTGTCTGTGGGGGCAGAGTAAGCCATCTCCTGTTGCAGCCCTCCTGCACTCAGAGCGCTGCTCAACATCAGCTGCAGTCACAAGCCGTGTGTGAGGAAAGCAGATTACTGCCTGACCCTCTTCTGTACCATCCCCAGAGCATTTCTCTTCTCACAAGGCAGCACAGAGACAGGAGGTTGGCATCTGTTCTCTATATTTTTTCCAACTCAGCTTTCACAGCTTAGTCATTGGACATCTTATACCATATATCTGTGGTCTTATAGTCTTCCACAGCAACTGATGTTAGAAAAGATTTATTTCTAGCCCTCATCCACCATTTGCCTTTGTTTTCCCACCTCTTACTGTAATTCCTTCTGATTCAAAGAAATAGAATACCTTTGAGATATTTTTCATACAGTCTGTATTTATAGACTGTATAAGAACAGGAGGTCTCAATCTGCATGCTTCCCATCGGAAGGTGCATAAAGAGGAGCTGGGATGAAATGCATTGCATTTCTTTTCAATTTTAAAAATTCTCTATGCAATCACAGAGGTACATAAATGTGCAAATGTTTGTGAGAAATACCTGTCTATTTATATAAATGTATTGGCACAAAGGATCCTGAGATATTTCTGCCTCAGCTGTGGCATCTCAGCAACCTATGTATTCATGCAAGTGCATGGGCCATGGATTCTGCAGGTCAGACTGAGTTTTAGATGTCCTATCCTTAGACTGGTTTGCTCTTACTCCAGTTTATGGGTAGATGTAAAAAGCCTTAAATCCACACCTCAGGCTATTCTTTAGCTGAATACAGATTAGAAGGATACCCATAATATATCCTGAACTATGCTTGGTGTCTAGTCTCTCATTGTCCAGGATATAAAACACGAACATGAAGATTTCCTTATTTCCAGCAAACTGGAGTCTGCAAGCATGCGGGGATTATACACTTTCATCCCTATATTTTGTCACACCTGTCAGTTGATTTTCTACACTGCTTAGTTTTGCACGTACAAGAAGATTGGTTTTCTGACATCACAGAGGTTATTATGTTAAGCTGTAACAATTTTTCATTTCACTGGGAAGACTTCAAAGTAGGAACTAAAAGCAGATGTTCAGGTTGCCGAGCAGTCGGCCTGGCATGAAAACTTCCATAGCCTGTTTATCAACAGCCTGCAGTTTCTTGTTACTGATTGACAAGAGGAAATTTGTTTGGAATGAGTTCTTCCTGATAATTTTTATCGCTGCGTTCTGAGGTTATACTCAGAAAACCGCAGCAGTTAAATTACATATAACCTTCAGAATATCATCCTGCAGAGGAAAGGCTCACTTAGTGGAGTATGAGAAGAGTGAACTTGTGAGTGTCTGGCAAGCAAGGCTACGAGTTTTATTCAAAGGACAAGAAAAACAAAATTTTCAGTTTTTATTTATTTCATGTTTTATTGACAATCATTTATTTTATGCCTCCAACTGCAATCTCAGAAAATCTCAGGAAATCTGAACACTCCAGTGAATTAACCAAGAGTCTAACTGTACTGGGATACTAAATAGAAAATGCAGCTGCATTTGCTTTAAGTGAAATCTGACCAATTGACTTTGATTAGGGTATATTATCCAGGAATTAATATAAATTCTGAGAATTTTCCTCTTTTCTTACTAGACTACAGCTTTGTTCCATTAAGTGGTGTTTTTTCTTCTGCTTCTCTTTGCTTATGTGAAAAGAAGCACACAGAAAAGAGTATCAGTGAATCACAGAATCATAGAATATCCCGAGCTGGAAGAGACCCACAGTCATCATTGAGTTCATCTTCTGGCTTCACACAGGACCACCCAAAAGGAGCCCTTTGCACTGCTTTTGGGTTTCATCACTGTTTGGATAATTAATTCTGGCTCCCTGCATCTTCAAATGGGTTTCTATTAAAAATAGTCCCTCATTGAAGCATCCCAACATAGTTTGATGGTTGTAGAGAGTAATAGAATTTGAAAAGAAACAAAAGGCTTTTGTCTTGAGACGGTATATTGAGAAGAAAAGCATAATGTGAAAATCATGGCTGCTAAGTAAATAGAAAAATATCCTCTTATCGCTAAGTGTTTTGAAGTTTCCTGCCTGGATATAGAGGATATTTGACTGCATTACACTCTATTATGAACCAAAAATGGGGAAAACACACAAATTCAGATTTATGTCTTTTGTTTTGCAGATTCATCAATCAGATGATGATTGATCAATCCGATTCAGATCAATCTTTGTTGACTTTTACTCCACTCTAAGTTTTTCAGTTCTGACCTTTGTGTTTCTGAGCAGGATCAGAAGTTGCAAGAGACAATAAGGCTGAATATCCTTCAGTATTTGTCAGTCAAGAAGAATCGTAAAATAGTCAAAATCTCAGGAAATTGTATATTTATGTTCTAGTCCAACTTGCAATTTCAATATAATAATTCAGAATTCTTGGATGCCTCTCTGAAGTTTTAGTGCTTTCTCTTTTAGAACTAAATGACGTGTGGTGGATCAGCTTGATGTATCTCCCCTCAAAATATGCTTTATCTCAGTGTTTTTCAGCCTGTGGTACAAGGGATGATAGGGCAGAAGAGTTCACAAAAGATATCTAAGAAAAATTCTCGCTGCTAGTAGGCTGACATTTGTTGTGTAGGGAATCATGACTGTGGACAATTAGTAGTAGTCCACAAAATGAAGAAAGTTATTTTTTCCTCCAAGCTCTTGTATAATAATGTTGAATATAAGGAGCTCTGTGGCCTATGTTACGCAAGAGGCCAAGTGAATTTGTAAGAGAGGGTTACTGTAACTCGTGGTAAATTCTTTACTATGAGAGTGGTGAGGCGCTGGCACAGCTGCCCAGGGAAGCTGTGGATGCCCCATCCTTGGAGGTGCTCAAGGTCATGTCGGATGGGGTTATGAGCATCCCAGTCTAATGGATCAGGGAAGCTGAAATGAAATGATCTTTAAAGCTCTTTTCCAACCCATACCATTGTGTGCTTCTACAATTCTAAATCAGAGAGCTGTCTGTACAACAGAGGTAGATGCATACACAGTTCAGTGCAGAGCTGAACTTAAATCTCATGGTAGAGAATCTACCTGTATGAGTCTCTGGATATTATAAAGGACAATGTGGTGCCATTTATAAACGCGTTTGCTGAATGATTCATTAGGTGAATATTTACTATTTTCTTCTGGTTTCTAGCTATCCCTGAAAAATCAGTGAAGGAAATTCCAAGAATCCCTGGAACAGCTAAGGACACAATTAAGAAACTTCTTGCACATAAAAACAGTGTGACAAAGCAAAAAGCAATCAAGAATGTGATCCCAGAAGCAGCCATGACACCAGCGTCTAAGACCCACTTGCAGTCACTGGACTATGAAGGTGGTTTTGATCTTACTGGGAGTTACACTGTGGGAGAGAAAGAAACTGAAGTTACTATAGAAGAGAAAGTAGATGAGACAGATGAGGAAGAGAAGGAAGATTATGAGAATCAGATTGACCATGAGCAAAGCCTTAGAGGAGATGTCTTCTGTAAGTTTCTTAATTTTTATACCAGTTTTAATTTAAGTATATATATTAATATGAACAAAATACCAAATATTATAGGTATTCTATCCTAATTTACTTGTAGAAACTGAAAATTGATCTAATTTACCTACTGTGGGATTAAAGCTAGTGAATCTCCCTTTTAGAGGAAACTTCCTGCAGTCAGTGTTGACAGAAGGGAGTGTGCCATCCTGACAGGCACTCTGCCAGCTGTTCTTTCACAGCAGCTTACATATAGCTTTTTCCTCATTTTATTCACAGAAGCTCCAACAAAACAGGATATTTTGCTGTTTCACTATGCTTAAGACAAGAACTAGCTTTGATTTCTGATAGATATATTCATCACCCTAATAGCGTGTATTGTTTCTAGGAAAAACATGCACTTTGGTGTCCTCGTGTTTCAAATACATGCAATAGGCACCACTGTTTTTTGTGTCATTCCCATCAGAAAAATAATGTTGTGAATCACAGAGGGTTTTTTATCTCTTTTGTTTAGATGTGAGAGTTTATCTGAATGGGCACTCTCACTCTTAAAACATTTGATGGTATTTGAGCATGCATCTTGTGTACCTAAAGGAAAGATTTAAAAGTCCTCCAGTCTGCAATATTGCTATTCTGTGAAAGCCAAGAACAAGTGTAATGAATCACTTCAATACATTTGAGAATACAAGCTTCTTTTCCCAAGGCACTCTTCTAACATTGTCTTTTTTTTTTCTTCAATTTTGAGTGGAAATTTCAGTTGAGACTAAGGATATAGCTTAATATTGTTTTCCCAAATTATGCTAGGGAACCAATACGCAGAATGAAGTCAGGTATTTGTTCACCAGCCTTCTCCCTTCCTGCAAATATTAACAGTGACTGTTCATTGGATACTTGAAGTTTGCTGACAATATCAAACTGGGGACAGGAACCCATACACTAAAGGGCAGTGCTGCTTTTTAGAGGGACCTGACCAGGCTGTCAAAATGGGTTGACAGGAACATCAAGAAATTCAACATATGCAAAGGGAGAGAAATGTGGTGTGCGACATTACAGATGTGGGATGCCTCCTTATAAGCAAGTTTTGCAGAGATTGTTTGATAAAACGTTGAAAAATGTGAGCCAGGAAGGCCAACCACACCCTAGGCTGCATTAGATAGAAGGTAACCCACAGGTTCTTCCTTCTACATGGCACTTCTGAGACCACATGTGATGTGCTGAGTCCAGTTTTAAACTCCCCATTACAAGAAGGACAAGGACATACTGGTGTGACTCTGGCAGTGCTCCACTGAGATCAGCAGTCTGGAGTATATGGGAAAGGAGGAGGGGAGATAGATACAAGTTGCAACAAAAGAAATTCTGATATAAGAAGAATATGTTGTTACTACGAAGCTGGCCAAAATTTGGTGCAGGAATACAGGTGAAATATATATCCTTGTAGATACATATATATACATATATATTTGATAGCTGGGCCTTGGGCAATCTCCTGATCGGCAGGTCAGCCTATATAATTCTGTGATTTGATTTGTTCCTTCAACCTAGCATTTCAGTGTAGTACCAAAAATAGTGCTATCTAGAGTGATTAGACCTGTATCCTAACCTCCAGGCTGTACTCAATCCCCATGTTTTGTGAAATGTTTCTGGCTGCTGGTGCCATGACTCCAAACCTGATGATCCTATACCCGGGGCACCACTCTTGCTTTGGTCAGCCACACCAGATACACCCTACCTCCTTACCCAGCCTTCCACTCTTGACAAGCTTATGCAGCTTTCTATCCAAATTCTAAGGATCCCTTCATAAATAATTTCCCTGAAAAAGGTAGCAGGGGCAGAAGCTGAAGTCAAGTTGGAGTTGAAGTTTTGACTGGATGGCAAGCTACTCTTGGATCAACCTCATCATACTGGTACTGCCAAATACATGTGAGAGTCTCAGACAGAAGAATTAAGTGACTTGCCTCCATTGTCTCACAGGAAGCAATAAAGCTTCCAGGTCTTAACTAAATTAACTAAATATGAATAAGTAATACTGTTATAAGTTATTGATACTTTTATTCAGAACTCTGTGCCATAAAGGACTATGGGCTGTTTCACTTCCTCAGGCAAAGCAGCCCGATGAAAATACCATAAAGTCAGCCCTCATATCTCTGTCTGCCTTTCTGTGGTAGATGGACTGGTGGGTTGAGGGAAGTAACTTAGACATAACACAGTTGGAAAGTCCAGGAAAAATTGTCAGACATCGAAAACCTGAGTACGGTTTGATATTTTTTTCTAAGTATTTTTTGAATACTCACTGCCACACTACGTGGAATAGATTCATTTCCAAGTTGCCAATGTGACCGAAGGCACATCAGGAATATCCTTTGTCCATAGCAAAATCGAAGTCAAAATAACACACAAGAGAGTTCTGTGATGATGTCTGGTGAGGTTCCTTTTCAATGACTTTTTTAACCAAGCCAGGATATTTAAAACAACTTTTTCTACAAAATGGCCATTACAAATGACAGCAGTGGCTATGGCTATTATTGCCTGAAAGTATTAAGCATTGTGATTTATCTGCTTTTTTTCCTCTGTTCTCTTTGTTCTAGTCATATTTCACTGGAATTTAGCATTAGTAATATAAGGAGTTTGTATGCTGAACATGCCAGTGAGGTGTTATTCTGCCAGGGATCACTGGAGGTAGATTGATGTGCTTCTTCGTACAGGGACACTACTACGTCCTAGAATTAGTTTCATTAAATATATGAACTTTGTTTTATTTGTGGCTTTCTGTTTTGATCCCAGCTATGTGCATGACTTAACATGTTGTTCCACTTACATTTTTCTTTCACGTGGGGTTGTACTTATTAACTGTTTCATTCCCTTTTAAATTTCCATGCACTACTCTTGATCCTCCTTATTGTACTGAAGTTTAGACAATTCATCCACTTAACTGATTGAACATTTGGCTTTAAAATGACTTTCATTGTTAATGTTATTGAATGATCCTCTGGAGTACGAGATTATCTCAAATTTACAGCTGGTAATTTTACGCATCCTTTTTTCTTCCTCCTCTGCTGATGTCTATTCAGCAATGATTCCCTTACTACCGCATTAAGTTCCTCTGTGTAATCCCCTGAAGTACTCATTCTGCATCTGCCTTTTGTATTATTAATTCTGGTGTTGTTTGTCTTCCAGGAAAAGGAGTTAATTAGGAAAAATTGATAGGCCATGTTTTTCAGAGATCCTGATTGTTATTTTTAAATGTATGCATTGTTTTATCACAGTACATCTGAAATATATAGGCAGCCACAGAAAACTGCTGTAGGGAAAAAAGGAATTAATATATGAAGATTTAAATTATTAAAATAGGCCACGTAAAATAGGTTGTTTTTGAAAACTAATCACAGTTTTTTAAAAATGCAGTATTTTAAGATAGCAAAAATAAAGCCCTCAACATTGAAGAAATGTCAAAATTATTGCTAGTTGTGAAAACTTACCTTTTCTTCTTATATTCTTATACTTCATGATACATTCTTTAATGAATTTTAATGAGTATTTTCCATAAGGTCTTTGACTTGTTCAGTGTGAAGGAAGGATCTGTCCTGCAGTGCAAGGGGTGGTTCAATACACAGAACTGTGTCTTATTGATCGCAGAAGTTGCAGATGCATAGAAAATAAGGCAGGAATGGCAGCGAAGGGGGGAAAACAAATTGTCATTCCAGGTTCTGAGTTGTGTTTGTTCCTTTCCTTATTTTCTGTGTGATGTGAGATCCTAAGGTCTGATTTCCAGAAATGATAAACACCCACAACTACAGCTATTAACTCAGTAGGAACTGCTTTTATACAGTGATATAAAATGCAATGGGCATTGAAATGTCAAGTCCCAGATATCATACTCTGGATATGCACACCATGGTGTGTGAACAAAACAACTACTGGACTTGCTAAGAGTCACATGAAAATTAATAGATTAGTATTTGTAAAGCACGAACATATAATCTAGCCAGCTGTGTTAACTACCAAGCTCCTTCCTTTGATAGCACCAAGAATTATAAGAAGCTTTTGGCTTCCTGGTATATTCAGCAATAATATAAGTTGACTGCTTTCCTTATGGATTCTAGGTTCTTAATTCTGAAAAGAGAACTCTTCGCTAATCAAGATGTTTGCTATTAATATCATTATTTTCTGATAATTAGACCACTGTGTGAGCAAATAATGCTCAGGCTGCAGCTCAGTCCACAGCTATAGATAAAAGGCTCAAAGGATGCCAGACATCTGGCAGATGTCATTCTTTCAGAGGAGGATGGGTAGCAGAAACACAGCATATTCCTTTCAGTCTGACAGTGATATATGGTGTATATAAGAAACCAGTCTTCATTTTACTATCTCTTGTGTTCTGATGGATTTCTTTTACAGTGCCCACTCTAGTTTTGGGGGTGAAAGTGGTTCGTTGGTTGTTTTTTAGAGTGTTTGTTTCTTTGTTTGTTTTCATTGAGCTCTGACCATCAGAGAGCAGTGTCAGACTGACAGCAAAAACCACTTTTCTGAGAGTTCCTACGTGCTGCAGTTTTAGACACTTTGGGATTGTATGTGTGCGAATTACTGGCAGCAAGTCACTTCTCCCAGATACAGTGTTATTTCTACATGTAGACTAATTAGACCAGTTAGACAAAAACAGGCAGAGGCATTTTCCAGGGGATGGAAAAATCAAAACAGTCATAACAAGAAACAGTCCCCACAATTAACTCCTTAAAATGTGTGGGTGCCTCTATTCTGCTATGTATCTGTTCTTTCAGTACTGTTGTCTCAGGAATAGCTCATTCTGATGCCGTTGGTGATTTATAAGAAATACAGACCCACTAACAGGAGTACAAAAAGAAATTAAAGCTTTAAGGATAGCACATGCATTGCTGCAGACAACTAGAATGTAACTTTCAAGCTATAAACCAAACTGTACTTTTTCAGACAAAATGTTATTTCCAGGAGTATAAAATGCACTTTATGTCATTTTATATGCAGTAGCTGGCAGAGCAGAAAGGTGAAACCAAGTGCACGTAAAGGAAAATCTATCAGTGTTTTTAATAAGGTCCTTTAGCAGAAGAGTCACTTACCAGTGGTGTTCTGTTTCTCAAGCATGCCCATGAAATAGCACTCCACAGATCTATTCTACTCATAGGGTTTGTGGGGTTTTTGGTTTTGTTTTAACTTTGGGTCCTTTAATATTGTATCTTTTCCAGATGTGCTCCTGCAGACTTCCTGTTGCTTTTGTGATCTCTTTATCCCTTATTTAACTTGTAGACTGACTTTAGAATCCATATAAATGACACTTTGCAGGTGGAGCTGTGCTCACTCCAAGCAATACGAGTGCAAGCCAGCTCCAAACAAGAAGCCATGTAGTCCAAGTTGGTGAACTGGTAAATTGGTCGCATTTGGTTATATAGGTACCTCTGAAGACCAGGGCATTAGTTCTCTTTGCCACTAATTTCTGCTTATAAGATTAACGCATCTTACCTTATAAGAGTGTACTGATGGCACCAGCTCTTAAAAATGTGTAGCACCCTGAAGCAAAGGGTTTTATATATAACTGTAGATAATATAACAGGTAGTGCTACAGATAGGTAGGTGTGTGAAGGCCAGTACTGCAGGAAAAAGGGGTGGACTTTGCTGCACCAAAAGTGGACCTTATGTGAGCTTTTGTTGGAGACTGTATTCTTAGGGATCAAGACTTTTGAGGAAGGCCTGTATTTCTGCAAGCACCACTGGACAGCAGAAAAGGTGAAAAGAGCAAGCCTGACTCCTGCCTAATACTTAGGAGGGAACAGACTTTGGATTCTGGCTCTGTCCAGTGATGGCTCAATGTCAAATAAGGATTCTTGGAAGTCTTTCTGTAAGCTGAAGCGTATTGTTTCTCATAACTCGCTAGTGATACCTTCCAGTAAGTGGAGAACCTGACTGTAATGTCTGACACTGGAAGCAAAAAATAGATTTGGATACAAAATTTGACCTTTTTATGTACATGGCAGTTATTCACTGAAAGCATTTGCAGCACAGCTACACCTGCATGTGTATACCTCAAGTGAATTCAAGTATAATTCAATAACTCTGTAAATAAATCTTTCTGGCAGCTGCTATCTTCTATTAAATTTCTCTACTCTTTCAAGGACTGTTCACATTTTAATAGCTTTCTTCATTTTGGCAAGGGTTTTCACAACCTGAGCCTCTTTCACAAAGTATAAGGCCAAGTTTATGGCACGATAGTAAACTTAACAACTAAACTCTATGTGCCTGTTCCTAAATATATATGTAGACATAGATTAATTTGGAGAAAGATATATTCATCTTTGCCTTAAGTAAGAATATTATCTAGGTGATGTAAGCAGTGTTCTGGGTGAGGAGAAGGCTGCAAGGGCAACAAGAGGGAACAAGCTCCTGGCAGTTCATCAGACAGCTTGTAAGACCCCAGGAGTCTCCTTTTTTGGCTCAAATGGCCCCTTTGGAACAGCCTCCAGGGCCTCTTCATTGCTATGTGTTTTCTCTGGTGTACATTAAGAACAATTTTTTGTCAGTTTTGAAGAAGAAGAAAAGTTAAGAAATGGCATATTCTTTATGGCACTAGGAGACTCTGCTTTGCAGTGGGTTGTAAATATGTTCTTAATATTGAGAATGTGCTTACAACTTCAAGCATGTTGGAGTATTTTGCTGGGAATCTGTAGGTAAGTGGGACTCATGGAACAAACTGGATTGAACTCTGCTCTGAAAAAAACGGGCATACTTATGAAAGCCATACTTATGGCTTTTAAAATACTTGGCATCTGCAGCTTCCTAAAGGCATGACTAATACAGCACTGAGTAGGGAAATGTAATTTTGATTTCTGTAGCTCCTATCAC
The DNA here is from genome assembly GCA_024606505.1 of Aquila spilogaster. Taxonomy (NCBI): domain Eukaryota; kingdom Metazoa; phylum Chordata; class Aves; order Accipitriformes; family Accipitridae; genus Aquila; species Aquila spilogaster. Next base: position 33,033 of record JANHGO010001660.1, read on the forward strand.
CTGGCACTGCTGAGGAAGCCTGAGCTTTTCTTAGTGCTGCTACCCATGTGGTGTGTCTGAAAAGTGAACTTCCTTACTATGGGCTTTTGTAAGCACCTTTTGTAAACAATAATCACACACACAGAATCACACACACAGAATGACCCGGGTTGGAAGGGACCTCAAGGATCATGTAGTTCCAACCCCCCTGCC